>VFFE01008974.1:2117904-2216877 GCA_008921705.1 Burhinus oedicnemus
TCTTTTCTTTTCTTTTCCTTTTTTCTTTTTTCTTTTCTTTTTTCTTCTTTCTTTTATCTTTTTTTCTCTCTTCTTCTTCCTTTTCATCTTATATACAGGAAAGCTCAGTTTTTCAGCTAATATGAAACTGACATTCAAAAAATATCCATGCAGAATTATCAAGCTCAAAGCCTTTTTATTTCCCAGATTTAGACTTTTGGGTAAAAATCCCAGTCATCTTCATCTGCCTGTCTCTCTGTCTCACTCATTCTCTCTCGCTAAAATTTTTGTAAACTTTTTTTGGAGGCTGGGTTTGGATTGTGATACCTATTTTTCAACAAAAAAGCCAAATGCTTTGGAGGTATTATTCTTCTTTGAAACGATTATCCTGCTACAAGTTTGACACTTCTTATTTTAAAAAAAACACCAAAATCACCAAAAGCTAATGCTGTTCTTTTTCAGGCTAAATTGACCACAGTCAGAATACTTCTGTCTGAAATATTTCTGTTGACCTTTGCCTATGCTTGCCTTAGCTCTCATGAAGACTCTTGAATATTGTAATTCAGGAAATTCAGCTGCCATTCACCAGTAGGGTCCAAATATCATGGCTTGATCAAATGTCCCATGATACAATCTACACCCTGGTTACACCACCTCAGTTATCACTGGGTAATTGCTGTGGTGGACATCGTTCAGCAAGGACACATCTGAAATAGAGTGATGAGTTAGCACAGCAGCTCTTAGAAATATGGGTTCATGCTAAGGCAAACTAACACAAAATAGCTGATGAGGTTTCACACATGAAAACAATATAGTGTGAGATGCTAGAAATATTTCATTTTGATTTAAAAATGTCCTCAGGAAATATTTTGTTATTTCTGAGTTTAATGTTTTTACAAAATCTACCACTCTTTCTACTTTTTACCCTAATTTGGAGTAAGAACAAGAACAAGAACTAGAAAACAAACTCACAGGACAGGAAATCCACATTTAGGGTGCTCACCTGTGTTTCTTTCAGCGATCCCACGTTCTTTCACTTAGAATCCAGGTTAATTTACATCTCTCTACTCTACATGTTAAGACATGGCAGAATTTCCTTGTCTTATCAGTGCGCTGGGTGATGCTTCAATCTTATATTTCCAAACAGACTAAGGCACAGATTCATACTATAGTAGGAAACTTAGTACTCAAATTACCCTCGGCTCTCATTATACTTAAGGGAGAGTGAGTAGTACTTTGAAAGAATAACTTTCATAGTAAAATAAATATTATATGGCTTTAGAAGTTTAAATTGAAGGTGTGTACATGTTAGCTACATGGAGTTAATAGGGTTTAGGGTACGACACATCTAAGCAAATCTAGGTGTCTAATTTAGGATGTCCTGAACCTACTACACTTATCTGTGGATGATGTAAGAACAACGACTGACCTGAAATCACAAAGTTAGTGACTATACAAATTTGTCTCCATATTAGAATAGGGATTCAAAGTATTATTCTAAAACATATCTTAAAAAAAAAGAGAAGAGGGTTTCTGAAAGTGTTCATCTCCATTAAATTCTGAGAAATCCGAGACCCTAATTTAAATGAGACAATAAACCTCTAAATATCTAAAATCAGTTGAAGTGGCTTTCACCAAAAACCCAAGGAATTTTGATTCTGGAGTTCAAAATCCTTAGAAATTATAAAAACTTTGTGTGTGTATATATATACACACAGACACCTGCACACACTAACATATATGTATGCAAGCATTAAGACTAGAGGAATGGCTTTGATAAGTAGTCAGCTGGCAAAAGTTCTTCCAATGAAATTTTATGTCCAGTTTTGTAAAGTGAAAGGTATGAATATTTTAGACAAACATTTGAAGACTATTTCAAACAGAATAAGAACCCTTATGTTTTAACCATCACCGCGTTACATCCTTTATTAAGCAACAGTATCCAGGGTACAAATAATGGATCTTCTTTGCATTTCATTTAACAAATATATTGATTGAAGTCCCTTTTCAAACCTCAGCAGACGGGATGCTTTAGGGGTAATTTTTTCAAAGGAAGTTTGCATGGGGATTTAACCAGCCAACTTCCCTTGATGTTAGCAGGAACTATGTGACTAAACCGATACACTACTTTGAAAAGACACCACTAAACACCTCATGTTGAATTGCTGGAAGTCTTTGAACTCAGCAGGATCATTGCTTGAATAAGAAGTGGTGGTTCAGATCCAACATATGAATCAGTTATAATAAACAGTGCTGTAAATGGGACAAAGAGTGCAGTTGTCCAAAGAGAAAGGGAAGGTTTGGGTAGCATAGAGCCAGTAGATTTGGCATTAAATCTTTTCTTCCTCCTAATTCCATCTTGGAGGACACTTCTGGGAACATCACAGATGAAGTGGTTTCATTAAAATAATTTTCTTCATCCAATTACTAGGAAGGTGGCCCTAATGGATTTTACTGCAGTATATTTTAAAGTAGACCTTACCTTGTTCTAAGAAGTCATTTATAGATAGCAAGATGATGACCATTCTGAAACTAAGGGCAAAGACCGACAACAAGGACAAGATTCTGTCTGGAGACTGGTGCAACCTAAGACATTATTACTTTAAGATTACTCAGAATTTGATTCCACCTATTCACTGTGTAACTATATCGTAATTTTCCTCCTGACTTGTTTATTGTCCTAGACAGGAACTAATACATGATTAGGTTGAGTCAAGAAGGAATCACTTCCTATTCTTCTTTGACTTCATACACTGTCTCTGCAGGAGCTCTGTGTCCCCTCCATCTCCCATGGAGCAGAAATAGAAGTTTCATAGATGGCTTTTATATGTCATGCTGAGTGGGAACACACAGCAAAGGTCAAATTCAGTCCAAATTATTTAAGACCATAACGTCATTCTCTGAATAAGTCTTTCTTTGTACTTTATAAAATCTGTAAAGAAAAATACTTTGAAGCATTCAATTGGAGAATTCTGATTTGACTTAGTTTATGCTCCTCATATAAAAGAAACATTATATTCTTTCAGGAGGAAAATAAAAGGGAAATGCAAAACATTCCCACAAAATATATAAATTGAGATTAAAAATATGTAGCACAGCTATAGGAAATATTAGTCTAGCAGCATTAGTTTGATAGAAATATTATGCCCAGGAATACATTGTCATTAGATGCGATTAAGGTAATCTTCCTAAAATTAGAGAGACAGACAGACAGAGATGTACCATTGTTATCTCCTGCAGCTGCCTGCCTACAAGTTTTGTGACATTTTGGGGGTATCTTTTCAAAGCAGCATACAGAGTTTTAGCTGCATGACTCTCAGAAACATCAACAGAAGCCAATCGATTAAATCCCGCATTTGCCCTCGCTTTGAAAAATTTTCCCCTAAGCATCCTGTCTGTTGAGCTTTTGGAAAGGACTTCACTGCTTATGTGTAGACAAATGCAGAAAATATTCAAGCTATATTAAAAGTTAAATTAAATTAAGTTAAAATAGAATAAGACTAAAATAAAATAAAATAAAATTAAGATCAGCATTTCTACTTGTTCTCTGCTCCCTTGATTTCTGCTCTGGTACTGTGAATGCATTCCAAGCTTTGTTACATCCATCAGGGATGGTACAGATGGACATTTTGCCTGTCCAACCTGACTCAACCGCTTGAAGATTCATCAGAGAGAATCTGTTGGCAATTGCAAATGGATCCAATCCAGAGCCAGCAGATTTTGTCTCTCTAGAGGAAAGCAGGACTGTAAAGGGCAGACTAGACTGGCAAAAATATTTACTTTTATATTTCATCACTTCAAATTTATAATGGGACAAAATGCCTTTAAAACTTCACCTTTTTAATAGGATACTAACAGAGATTTTCAGTGCAATTCATTTGCTGGCAATTCAGATGCTTGAGAGCAGGAAGCATTTTAAGCTAAAAAAAAAAGAAAGAAAGAAGAAAAGAAAAGAAAAAGCAATCAGCAGGGTGACATATACTTTATTAGTCCTCTTCAAAATCACTTCCTTCCCTTTTTCCCTTTTATATTTCTTGACTTTCTATGTGCTCTCCTTGTTACATTACATCCCTCATTTTAGGCATTTTAATCCTTCCAAAGGGATGCATCCCAGTGGCACACACAGTTGTAAGGCACAATTCTCAGCTTCACCATGGCTCTTTTATGGTGCTCCGGCAGCGAAAAGCGGCCTTATAGCCCATGGAACTGGCCACTGTGGAATATCCTCCCCACTATGCACAAAACGGGGTTTCAGAAAGCAAGTAAAGTCAGCACATTGGCTATATAATGGCCTCTGTCACATCTCCCAGTGTAAAGGACCCCATGCCTAGGATAAGCATGGAGAATGAAGAAAGGAGAGCTTGCTTGGAGTCTTATCGTGGCTTTGAGAGAAAAATCTCACAAAATTCAAGTTGTGGTAAAAATCAGGCTGCTCAAAAGACCCTAAAGGATACCTTTTTGATCCTCAACGAGCCATGGTGCAATGAGGAGAATCGGTCATTTATTACCTCTTGTAGAAATGTAAGGAAGTCCTCAGAGGTTTTTCTGAGGTAAATATGAATATGTGGAATTTACTTACTTCACACCTGAGGAATTGTCAAACATAAGTGTTCTCCTGCCTTCTCATATTCAGCAGCTGGGGAGGGGTTGCCTATTTTTGTATTTACAAGTGAAAGTCCTGTTTGCAGCATAGTCAAAAAGACTCTTTTATGTTTTCTATCTTTTTGCAATTGACCCTTCAGATAATGACCACAGTCTCTAGATCTGATAGGGATGTATATCTTTTCTTCTGGGCCCTGTTTGGTCAGTTGTTAAACAACACTGCAGTTGGTCGGAACATTTTTCTTCCCAGGTTTCATAGGTTTTGTATGTTTGCTTCATCTCGTTTGTGCTTCATCTGCCATGGGTGCTGTTGGTACTCATACCAAATGAGCTCTGAGTTTCCTTCTGGCTCACCTCAGGGAGCGTACGTACTCTGCAATCCTTTGTAGAGATGCAACTGATAAAGCCATGCAGAAAGTGCAGAATCAGGATAACTTTTCTGCTAGTTCTGCTCTCCACTAGCGCCCTCCTTGAAACAGTAAGTCATCCCGCAGCTATGTCGCTCCATTTGGATATACTAAATAATCTTGATGTAAATGTTCAGAGCCACATAAAGTACACCGTTGAGTGCTCAATAGCAGGCACACTTCATTGCATATCGTCAGTAGACTCTGTGTATGCAATTTATTCCTCTCCAAAAAAACCCACTCTGAAAACATAGCTAACTACAACACAATTGCTCAGGAACTGCTCTGCAAGGAAGGTGTGGAGTGGCCCTTTACCACGTTAATGTCTGCTGGGAATCCAAGTGGATTTCTCAGTCGCGAAATGGAGAGGAACTTCAGGCTCATCTGGATTGGTGCTAAGCATTGACCACAAGATGTTGCATGTTCTCAAGCCCCATCAATTTCATTTGTGTTGAAAGCCCCTATTTCCTATTACTTTCTTCCTCTTAGTAACAAGATTCCTATTAGCTCCAGTGAGTTTTAGGTCAGTATTCCCTAACTACAGAAACCAAGAGAGGGGTTAAAATGGCATTAGGTACCTTTGCGCCTGCGGCGTTCTCAGCCCTGACTAGCCCCCAAAGGAAGGTAAGGCAGCCTCAGGGTGGCTAGAATTTATATCCTGCACACAATATTGCATACCTTCTAAATGCTGCTTTGTAAAAGTGGGTGGTTTTTATCCTTTTACATTTCCAGCATTTTTGTATTCTGGAGATTAGAAACGATGCAATATAGATCATTTCCAGCTCTTAAGAATTTACAACTATACTTTCCTACTTCTCCCACACCCTCCAAGAGTACCTTTAGTAAGCTGTTTTCAGCTCTGTTTACTTTAGCACACTATTTAAATTAAACTGGAAAAGTGATATTGCAAACATTAGTTGATTCTACAGTGGCTGCCCAGTACATTATTTAATTAGAAGCTTTGGTTCCTTTAGAAAAAAGTTCCTGTGCAAATGTAAGCTTTAACTGTATAAAGGTACATATATATATAAAAAGATATATGCATGTACACGTATGTGTGCATGTGACTACTATTAATATTGTTTTTATCATTATATTATTTCGCTATTGTATGCAGGATTTCTTCTTTTGTTTTTGCTTTTTCCTACTCTTTCCTCCAAAAAAAAAGTTGTGTCACTTACTGTTAGAAAACATAACAGCTTTGAAATCTATTTTCTTCTCTTTTTAATCCTACTTTAATCCTTCGGAGCTGTAAACCAAGGAAAATGCCTATTTTCTACTGTATATATTTACAGCTTCTATTCTAAATAACTTTAGTGCTTTAGGATTTGCAATCACCATAATTTCCTGTATGGAGGAAAAAAGAAAATCAAACTTTTAAGCCCCACAGGGAACAATTCAGCTCCACTGGGTTCTTTAATGTAGGATCCATATAAAAGCAATCAGAGCTGTTCTTTCTCCACTCCAGCTATTTGGCTCCTTTCTGCTATTGTCTGGCATATTCTTACCTTCAGTTCTCAGGTATAGATGCATTTAATAACTAAATGCACTGAGCCAGTTATTAAATTCACCATCATGATCCTCCCAATACATGCAAAGGATGGACTAGGTTAGAATCATCTTCCAAAGATAATTTTGTAATTCATGTGCATGTAAGAATTTGCCTTACGCAATCATTTGTTGTGTTATAACAAAAATTGTTGATGGAATACAAACAAAAAGTGACCATGAGCTGATAAACCAGTTTCATCATATGAGCTTCAGAGCCCCTATCTTTCTTTTTGCTACTTTTATGCTTATTAAGTAAAATGTACACAGCAAGAATAGGGAACAGAGATGAAAAGACTCATTAAGCCATCATATTTTTGTGTCATTACAGCATTGTTCTGTATGTGTTTTCATTCTTCCTAGGAGAATAAAAAGAGAATGGAAAACTTTTCCTAATGTATGATTTCATAATGAGTACGTTGGGTATGAGCTGTGGGACATTTCATCTCTGGTTTACCTAGTCAAAAAGTGGCCATGTTCATAAAGTAACTTGAAAGTTAATCCATTAATGCATAGGCCTAAAGCTACAGAGGTATTCACTTAGTAACCCTCATTGAACTCAAAGGAAGCATAGCACCTACACAGCATTCAAAATCAGTCCTTAAAGGAATGATTAAAGGAAGAAAGATTGGAATGGACTATCTTGGTTATTAAATTTAGTTCCTTAGTGTCATATGTACTTATAAATTTCATGATCCTGGAAGCTTCCTTTTTAGAATGAGGAAATTCTTGAATCCTTCTAGTCCCAAAGATGGCTCTTTGCCTGGTGTGGTCCTATCTGGGGCATATATTGTCCTTTGGAATAGGGAGTTGTCCTCGATGTTTAACCTCTGATATATTTGTACCAGTCAGCTGTTGATCTGTTACCTAGTTGCTTTCTTAGTTTTTCAGACTGCCAGTCCTCTACAGTTTTGTACTGGAAGATCGAGCGTTTATTCAGAAGTTTGAAGCCTATTGACAGTAGACTTGTTCTTTTTAGTTGCCTGTCATAGACTGCTGAGAACAGCTCCCTCAGGGCTAAACAAATGAAGCAACTTTACTTCTTACTCATATAAAATATGTTTCTACACTCTTTGTCATCACAATCGCCCTCTCCTATGCATGCTACCATTCAAAGTCAAAGTTATTTAGTTCTAATTTCCGTCCTCATTCTGAAATGGGAGTGATGATGGCTGGTCAGTGTGGAGAAACACTTCTGGTGCTTCTAGATCACAGCTGAGAGTCATCAAGTATAAGCACCGTATGGAGACCAAAAGGACAGCACTGACCTGTAACTGGTTCCTCCACAAGAGAAATAAGGTCCATCATTTGACGGAATGTTGATGGAAACAAAACTCTGTGACTAAATACTGTGATTCACAGGATTATAATGCAAACTCTTAAAAACACAAAGAGGAAGGCCTCCTTTTCAAAAAGGAAACCTAACAAACCGTATGAGAAATCAAGATAATTGCCTTTATCTGAACACCAGTCGTTTATAGTAGAGAATCATGTTTTGCTTTTCATGTTTTAAACAAAATTTCTCAACTTTGGAAAAACAGCAAAAATAACTGAGTGGAGCAAAGCCACCGAATTCCTGTGTGGATTCTCTGATAGCTAATGCAGGATGGTTTTGGTCAGAATGTGAAACTGTATTGAAGTCTCCATTTATAAAAGATTTTTCTCTTCTTTAAACAGCCATAAATTTTCATGGTTGTTGGAAGAACTTAATATCACATTATTCTTCACATTTTTCTTAGATTTGGGTGCAAAACATGGAAAGGGACACATCTAAATGTACAGGTATGCGTCAAAAAAGCATATACTCCATATTCTCAGGAAACTAGTCTAAGAATGTATCTGACTTTGAACAAATAAGAATAAAGCACCTTTAACATTTAAAAAATACTGTGAAAATAGTTTTTAATTTTCCCAACCAATTCTAAAAACCAAAAGCGTTAGAAATTTAAAATCAAAATGCCCCAAATGAACATACAATATAACCTGAAAAACTTTATTTTAAGGTTCATAACACACCAGTTCATTTTGGCTTCATTCTTTTAGCACATGCTGTCATGCTTTTGGGTTTCAGCTGGTAACAGAAAAACAACAAAATGTGATGAGAAAATGCTGTAAAAGGAGTATTAGCAAATTGGCTGAACACACCGAGTCCTTGAAAGCCCATAAGAAAGCTTATTCTTTTGGCCATCCTAATGTCAAGAACAAAGTTACAGTGATATTTGGGGACCAGTTCTCAGCTGGCATCAATTGGCATAGCTGCACAATGGAGCTATTCTGGATGGAGCTTTGCTGATTTCCATCTGTAAGGGATTTGGTTTTAATCTTCTGATACTGACTACCGTTATGGTCTTCTCCAACTGACTCAAAATAAAAGACCTACTCTTTTCCTTTGGGTAATGCAGAATGATTCCCTAATGTTTATATGAAGTATTAAATGACTAACACCATAGAGAGTGGCTCTGGCTTCACTGATCTTCTTAAACTCTGCTATATCTGTTGGAATCATGAAACTGAGTGAGGATAACTGATTAAAATGTGATGCTTTCCAACATTTCTTTTCCATAACCTTGTCATAAACAAAAATTTTATTTCTATTCATCTACCACTTCATAGCTTGGAAAATCTGGCACTTTATTTTCTTGTTTTAACAGTTACTTGTGTATTACCCTTTGTATATATTTATTTATTTTATTACAAATCCTCTCTTTGCTTCTAGTCTTTATTTCTTTTCTTTTTTTTACCAGTAGGGAGACTTAGATAGGCTCAGTTTTCTTAATCCTCTTTATAAATTTAAAAAACCCAATTAAGTCTGCACAAAGTCTTATTTTTTTGATGGAAAAGAAAATCAGGCTTCCTGCAACATAACAACGCTTTGCACTTCTATAGACCCTTTTATCTGAGGTTCTCAACTAGCTGTAAAACATGCATTCATTAATTAAGCCTTGAAAAAACCATGAGACAAAACATTATGCCTAGACTGCAGATAGGTAAACTGAGAAACAGAAATTCCTTGTTTTGCTGAAAGTAACCCAGATTGTCAGAACTGGGACCAGGACTCAGAAGTCCTAATTTCTAAATGACAGCTTTCAGTTCCACATGAAATCCAGTCTGGTACTGACTGTTTTAATACACACAATTCAATGCTTCTTCTAGAGTTAACAACAACAAACCTTATTTTGTTGTTATCCAGAAGGTTCCTAAATCACAGCCTCCTTTCTCAATGAAAAGACCAGCATGCAGGTTCTCAGTAGGTATAAGCTGCTGTAGTTCAAATTTAGCCTACGGAGATCTGGCAGTGTCCTAGGTAAGATGAGTCTGTCTTTAAGAGAGTCCACATACATGATGGACAACTGTAGTACTAAGACGACCATGACCCTGTATAGTGACTGCTGAAAACTCAATAGCTCTGTCTCTTACAGCTATCCTGAAAACAGCACGCAATCAAAAATGTATTGGCCATCTAAGAATAATGTTGAAAGATAAAGTGAATTATATGTTCTATTAAATGGGCATAACTTTGTAGTAGCGTCAGGAGAGAGAGAGGATAAGAGGAGAATTATGGTTTACTCGCATATCTTAAGAGAACAGGAAAGAAACAAAGGCAAAAAGAAGCTACTTGCTCATTTTCATGGCCGCTGTCTCTTCCTGATGGTATAAAACAGGGAGAAATAACTGCAGTTTGTGTATTAAAGTAAGAATAAAATTCATCAGACAGATGTCATTTCAGCATCATGCTATAGATGATGGTTCAAGGCAGCACAGCATCATAGCACAGTTGATCTGAGGGAACACACATTCAAGACATTACTCAGGAAATAAGGTGATCTGTTTCATGCGCAGCTTCTTTATATTCACTCCAAAGGATCCTTACAGTAGGATTCAAAAGAATATTTATAAGGTTTCTTAAATTTAACTGTGGATAGAAGTCCATAGCCCTTAAGAAACTAAATTGAGATTTCAAATTTAGAACTGATTTCACTACAGTTTTGAAAGGTTTTGATTCATTGGTAACAGGATTTACTTCATCTAACTTTAGAAGTCTAAAAGTTAGACATCTGAATTATTCAGTCTTGACCTCGTCAGAGTCCAATAGAGAAACAGGTACTTCAAGAAGGAACTGTACTTGAACAGGCGCTTCCACCTGAAAGTGCCTATTTCTGACCACTGAGTATAAAGGAAGCCTTGGTTGGTTACCTCAGCCATACACAGCCAAATTAAAAACAATTTAAGGAAGACAAACCTCAGCCTCAACTGGTGTCCATAACAGACATTCAGGTACACATGTAACAGCCAGCCTTTGCTGGTGGAATGAAACTTCCACCACCCCACAGACGTGCTGAGGATAATTCATTCCTGTGCAGAGGCTCTTAATTGAATCTTCTCATCCAAAATGAGGAACCGATTAACAATCTAGAAGACAAATAGCACCACAAAAAGACAGAGCTCATGATAGTTAAGAAGGAGGAATAGAAAATAAAGGAATTCATAAATAAGGATTCAGAAAGGTATATTTCAATAAATTCAGAGAAATGGTTGACAATATGTCATGAAAGAAAAGTAATGGAGAGGCAGTATTTCTTTAAATAAGCAATATTAAAAGAAAAACTTCTCCTAATAAGAAGGCAGAGTAGAAACTGTAGTAAGGGGTAAGATTAGCTACATCAATACTCCTTTACCAATCTTAAATACAGAAAGGAAGAAAATGGAAATGAGTAGAAATTTCAAAGCCAGCTTACGTTGATCGCTATCTGTCCTATTGATGAATTGAAGATATGACAAACCTTCCCTCATTCTTTTCAACTTCACTTATGCTTTCCATATGAATCCTTTTGAGCTGATCCAAACCAGCCCCTGAGAAAAACTGATTACTCTTCTGTCAGATCAGCAGGTTGACCTGGTTCACTGAGCAGCTGCACCATTACTAGTGTCAATATAAGGGACAGGGTGGAAATATGAGGAAAGACTGTAGAACCTGGCTGTTCCATCAGTAGCCTAGTCCTGTCTTGGCATGTGCTGACCATACAGCTGCACTCTATAAAGTCTATAAAGATGACAGCATAAGAATATAAAGACAAAATGAAAAAGGAACAATGCACAAAATGTAATCATACTACAAAAGTTCATAAAATATGCTAATACTAAAAGAGGGCCAAGAAAGGACCACGATATTTCTGCAACAGAGAGGTTGTTCAACAAAACTCTTGAAGGTGCTTTTTTTCATAGTTTTTTAGATAAGTTGTTATAGGGTGCAGCTGCCCTCAGACAACTAACAAAATTGATGTTATTGAATGACAGGCAGGTACTCACCCTAAAACACTGAACATCGGAGGGCACTAGAATATATATACTTTTATGTATATCTTTATGTGTTCTGGTTTTTTGTGGGTTTCACATCAGGATCGGCAAAGAGCTTTGAAGCAATCTCAGGGTTGCTAGTGGTTTTCTTTGAAAATTTGGGGATGAGTGTACCAGAAGAATAGAAGAGAGCAAATACTGCCCCTGTGTTTAGAAAGGGGAAAAAGAAGACAGATGATAAACAAGTCATATATATTTTTGCTGGGTACTGACAAATCCTCATTTGAAGTGAATTTATCTAAAATGTATATGTGCATGTTCTGTGCATGAGTTATCTGCTTGTATAATTAATATATGTTTTCTCAATAAACTGATATTACATAAAGACATAAATATTTCTATTTGTATTTATGTTTATCCTTATATAGTATAAGCTAAAGAAACTGATAAGTCAACTGTTCTAATATTCTACTAATATTTTGTTTGATTTTTGAATTCTCTGCCATTTAATATTTAATGGGGTAAAGAAAAAATCTGCTTTGTTTCAGGGGAACTAAATGTGTGTGTGTGTGTGTCTGTGTGTGTGTGTGTGTGTGTATGTGTATCTCGCAAAAGTAGAGGATTCACATAGTTCATGGACCAGTGACTGCCCGTTTGCCAGTAATTGAAAGGCGTTTGGCACATTTCTATTAAAAAACTTCCTTCTCATGAATTTTTAAGCAAATTAGTTTTAACAAGTGGCATATAAATAAAAAAAAATAAATAAATTATTCTGTAACCTAAAAACACCCCCTTGGTGCACCTGCCAAGATTATTCTCAGCTTTGAAGCATCTCTAAACAATGCAGTAAAATGGAGACCCGTATGAGGATCTCCCAGAGAAGCAACAATCTCTAGATTCAGCAGTTGGTTGGACCCATCAGTGTGATGCTTTAGTAAAGGCTTCTTAGTAATCCTAATTAGCACACTGGCATAACACTCTCTTATCAATCCTACATTGGTTTTAAGGCTCCAAATTTCATCTCTGCATGGGACAACATCATTCTTTTCTCCAGTGGTGCAGATCTACTTACGGCACTATACCACATTGCCGAGGGTAGATGCCCCTTAAAGAAACGAGGACAAAAAAGAGCATTATTATTCCTGTTTACTCAGGAGAAAATCAAGGCCCAGGCAGAGGGCAGCACTTCTCTGCCTCCTAAAAAAAAACAATAACAGTCTTGGAAATGGAGTCTGCACAACACCTGAGTCTCAGTCCAAAGTCTAAAGGAAAATAAAACAATAACAAACTCTAGATTTCCTCCCTGCCATTTTTCTATGACACAAAGAAATTACTCCCATTTAGTGCCACTTTGATATTGACCTTGGTTCCCACACAAAACTCCCCAAATCTTCCCCTTGTACATACCCTCAGCATGTACTTCTACTTCATGCTTTGACACTAATTTTTCTTTACTGATGTGTTGACTTGTCTTTTCCCATTTGTTTGGATTTGAATTGTAACTTACTTCCCAAACCCTGCTTATGTTGCCACTAAATTTGACCTATTGCTCAGATTTTGACACATTTATGCAGTGAAGGGTTGTAGATACACAGTGAAAGTGTGTTTTAAATTTCATTAGCAATCCTACCAACACCCCCAGGTGCTGGATACAAAGGGAGCGACTACCTCTGTTTTATTTCATTTTTTCCCCTTTGAGAAAACAAAAACCCTGTTAAATTAGTATCTGGGATGACTGTTCTGTGCATTTTCTCTCCCCATCCTTTCTTTCCCTCCCTCCTTCACATTTTCCTCTGTTTTCTTTTTCTTTTTTTTTTTCTGCAAACTCTTGTTTTCTTTTACTTCTAGAGATAACTATGGTAAATAAATACAGATTTAATCTTCAAATCCCCCATCAAGAGAAAATGCACAGTCCAGGTGAATGGGGGAAAGATAGACAAGAAAGGGAGTGGGAAATATAAAGAAAAGAAAAATCACTCTGCCGATCAAATCTTTCATTTCCAAACAGAAATAATTACAGTGATGGTCAGTGGGGACATTTTGGCAATTTACAGTGGTATAGCAGCAAGTTCCTATCAACAAGATTTGATATTCAGGGCAAGACATAGAACTACAGGTCCTGAAGCGTTGCCTATAATCTTTATTTCATTTTTAGATGTTATGCTGTAATAAAATGTAAAAAGGGAATACATAAAAAGTTATAGAGGTGGGAAAAAACATGGTTTGAAGTTGTATGGCATTTCTTGACAGGGCATGTTCCTAAGGATATGCAGAGAATAACAAATGCTATTTGAAATAAGTACAATAGAGATCTGAAACTAGATTGAAAACCCAAGTCAATTTTCCTGAGTGTCATTTGATTAGCTTTCTTATATAGAACTGAAGCTTAAACAATGCTGGGGATTCAGAGTGGAGAGGTGCTTGGGAACACAGTGAGAAATGGGTTACTCCTACCAATTTCATTTCTGTAGCTTTACAACATTATCATTGCACATTGTTTCAGTGTTTTTGCAATAATCCATAAATGAAGCAATGTCAGAGGGAATTTGATTGATAGCTGGGAAAACACAAAAACTGTGAAAGTTATTTCTTTGCTCTCTCTCTGTCTGTCACTGCCTTCTGGGCAAGAGATGTTACCAGTAGCTGTGTAAAATAGCTAGAGCCTATTGCCTAGCTGTGTATAAGGGAAAACACTGGCGAGTTTGTGGATATTGCTTTGGACAACTGAAAGGTGACAAATATGCGTGTAACATATTTGACCTGTGGATTGGTTTGAGTGGTTTATGTCGGTGGTGGTTTTTTTCACCAGGTATTTCTTGCTATTTATCTCTGAACTTAGCAAAAGGAGAAACAGCTGACTTGCAACAAAATGAACCTTGAACTTGGTTTTCACCTTTGGGGAACCCCAGGTTGAGAATGAGTGTACAGATAGGGTTTTGATCTGAATCTAAAATAAAGAGGTTCTTCAGAGCTCAGATTTGAGCTTTGTGTGTTTATACATACATGTATAGCTCTCCCAAAAGGATTGAGAGACACAGCAAATTCATACTGATACTAAAACATGCTTTTTGCTGTTTCACCCAGGGACTCAATGGAGATAGTAATGGAGTTGGTTCTAAGTCGGCCAGGGTGATTCCAGATTTCCTTTGGGGATACTGCACTTTGAATTCTGCACAGGTGCTCTTTGAAACGGTAACATTTCTCATTGCTTTAGGAAAAAAAAATGTTATTTTAAGAGGTGTTATACATTACTAATGTTATTTCCCTCCATTTTTGTCTCTCAGTACTCTGTCAATCTGTCTGTCTCTCTACTTAACGTTGTAGGAATGGAGTGCAAAACAGCCTCTGTTTGAAAGGTATTTGAATTCTCAGTGAAGTTCCGCAAAGTAGTGCAATGTACTTAACTCATGATCACACGAAGAGATTCAGCATGCATAAGTTATAATTGCTCCTCTCTGGGTCGATCCACTTCTGTCCTACCATTTGTGTATACCATGGCCTCCTCTAATGGATGTTAATAAAAATTTCAGTTCATAGTGTGCATTATGGCACATATTGTGTTTGAGCACCGAATGATGACAGACTTGGTGGGCTTCCATAGCAAATATTGCCCATGGGGAAAAGTCGATTCTGAGCCTGTGGTAAGCTGTCTCAAAATACTATTTACTTTCCTTTCCTTTAGGATTTATTGTATTTTATCATGTATTATATATTTTATTCACAGAAGTCTTTCTAGGGATAAGGACTTTAGTACATAACAACAGCTCCCTTGAGTGGGAGATTTCAGGGCGACCTGCCAGCTCTTCTTGCTGCAGATGTCAGGCCATCTGGCTGCCATCTCTGGGGCAGGACACATCAAGGGAGTTGGCTGGCGCATCTCCCCAGCAGGAGTTACTTGGTAGGGGTGGAGAAGGGAGGGGAATGTGTGAGGAAAAGATATAGCTAGCTACCATCATGGCAAGTTTGTGAGTGCGACTCTTTTTATGTATATATGTATGCAAATAGAGAGACAATACTGAGAGAGGTTACTTCCAGCACAGATAATGCAGGGTTAAAACCGAGCTTTGGTAACTTGGATATGAAAGACGTCTCACTCCTGGTATTCACCATTTCTAACATTTCTATTCCATTCTTTCTGTTTGTTTGTTTTAATCGTTTCTTATGACAATGCAGATAATGTGTGCAAGGATGACGTATAAATTCTGGTATGTTTTATAAAAGTGTTGTATCACTGAATGTGTTTGAGTGGACAGCAATCTGTTGCCAAGAGAGGTACAAATCTTCCTCTGACCTGGAACACTGAATAATAATTAACTTTGGTAATCTTCCATCCAGATAGGTGTACCTTGAAACAAGAGGATGTTGCAGCCTCAGGAATCAGACCTTTATGGGTTTTCTACAAGAATAAGGGTTTGACATGGTAGATATTCCTAAACAGACCTGAAAACCAAAGACAGTGAAAAAGACATAGTTGTATAAATGGAGAGATGGCCACCAAAAATTGAATCTTTGATGCTCGAAAGCTGACTAGAGTGTGCTGCTGGAGTTAACAAACAAAATACCAAAAAATGAAACACCAAACCCAAAACTTGGTTTGGAAGGGACAGGAAAGTGAAGTAAGTGGATGATTTCTGAGAAGACCCTAGTAAACTTCAAGCAATGGTCACACGTTGTGAGGTTTTTGAAGAATGGCATATGAATCCTGTACTGGAGCAGACAAATCTAGGAGTGGTCAGATGTGTAAAGCGTAGGTCTCAGGAATGAAAAAGGGGTCAAACCAGTAAACCCATATTAACATTTCAGACTTCTACTCATAGCAGACTGTGTCTGATTCTTGGTACCGAGTACTGACATCGCTCTCTAAGTAATTCTTCTGTAAGCAAGCAGATGGCAAGAGGATGGAAAAGCTATCTTCATCATAGTCTATCAAGTTGTTTATTCAGAAATGAGCTGTTGCCCTATCTAAAGTTGATTTTTCAAAGGGAATGATTGCATGGAAAGTGCTGACTTCTCATAATGTGAAAATGCTGATGGTACCACTAAGACATAGCCTCAACACATGGTTCAAGAACTGGTATTACCTAATGAACTTCCGTGAATGCAGTTGGCATGCTTTGGGAATACCCCTTGGGCGATTAGGATAGGCTCGTGACTTTTTCCCCTCTGCCATTGTTTTCCTTCCTTGTCAGCAGTGGGAAGGGACAGATATGCCATGTCTCTGAGTGTCATTACACTCAGGTAGACAACAAGGCTAAGATCAGAATTTGCCATAAGTTTCTCCCATGGAAATCAAAGAATCATAAAATCATAGAACAATTTGGGTTGGAAGGGACCTTAAAGATCATCTAGTTCCAATCCCCCCTGCCATGGCCAGGGCCACCTTCCACTAGACCTGGTTGCTCAAAGCCCCATCCCACCTGGTTTTGAACACTTCCTGGGATGGGGCCTACACAGCTTCCCTGGGCAACTTGTTCCAGTGCCTCACCACCCTCAGAGTGAAAAATTTCTTCCTGAGATCTAATCTAAATCTCCCCTCTTCCAGTTTGAAGCCATTACCCCTCATCCTATCACTACATGTCCTTGTAAAAAGTCCCTTTTCTTGTAGGCTCCTTTTAAGTACTGGAATGCTGCTATAAGGTCTCCCCGGAGCCTTCTCTTCTCCAGGCTGAACAACCCCAACTCTCTCAGCCTGTCAAATCTCCCCGGCATGGAATAATCAGAGAAAACAGGAACTCAGCCCTGAAATGAATCCCTGTGGTCAGTACCTTCTGACTGAGGCCAGTCTTTTGTTCTCACAAGCAGCTATGTAATCAGGCAATTTTACTTTGCATATATATTTCTTATGTAAACCTCTTAACAGGACTAGCCAACCAAAGGATCTGATGAGATTTCAGATATCATTTGTTAGTCAAAAGGAGGAAAATAATGTCTTAAGATGATGCATGAGTAATGTACTTGTCCTTTAAATACAAAGAGTGGACAACAGGAAATCAACAAATCTTACACCTTCCATTAAAGACAATAGAAATTACAAGTATTCACTGGTCAACAGGATACTTGAGTGTCTTTTTTTAATTTAAATGTTGCCCTTATGCAATCTCTCAAGCAGGGTTTGGGGTCTTTGTTTTCCCACATTTTATTTTTTAATACCATTGAAAAGTTCTCTCTTCTCTTCTCTTCTCTTCTCTTCTCTTCTCTTCTCTTCTCTTCTCTTCTCTTCTCTTCTCTTCTCTTCTCTTCTCTTCTCTTCTCTTCTCTTCTCTTCTCTTCTCTTCTCTTCTCTCTTTTTCTTCTACTTTATCTCTCCTTAAAAATTTCTGCCCTTGTTTAAAATACAGCAAGCCACAAATGCTAGCTAGAATTAGTCAAGTGTGCTTTAAGACCATGAGGCACTATCAGTAAATGCAATCTGTCCTCTATAGACCTAATATCCGTGGAGATGAAACAAAATGTTGTTTACTGAATCAACACTAACCACAGCATGGCCTGCATGGGGGAACCAGGCACACATTATTGCAGAGGCTAAAGAGCGTAAAACCACTGATCCTGCAGTTACAGGGTCATAAAATCTTGCTTTCTATGTGAAAAGCATTTAATAGTGGACATTTTTAATACCTCTTCTCTGGGAGACACAAAATACAAGGGACCTTGAATAATTACTCAGTATAAAATATTGGGAGTAAACTTCTGTCACCAAACCAGATGGTCCTCCCCCTCCCTCCGACACCCCCTGAATCCTCCAGCCTTGAACGTACAAAGTGTGTTCTGACAATTTGACAGTTGATAAGGAAAAGACATTTACCATTAACTCTAAATAGAAACAAGGAGCGCAAAATGAGAATACGGCCCTTCGATGAACATAAGTGTGAGTTCCAGTCAGCTGATCTTGGTTGTGCTTTGTGAAACAGGACTGTTTTGGCTGTCCCTGTGTGAGCTATTTTTGATGGTAATAAATAGAGCTTAACTGAATAATATTTCAAATGGGTTGCAAGCTGCAGTTTTATTTGAGGTGGTGGTTGCTTTTAGTGCTGGGCAAAGGGATAAGCTCTGTGCAATCTTCACATCTATTTGTTGAGTTTGTACAGCACTTTCTGGATTTGTGTGTGGTACAGAAGAGGGTTATCATTTGCCTTTATTGTAATAAAGCACTTGTGGTTAGAGATCATGCATACAAGGGTAGGATTCTTCTCGCAGCATTTACAAACAGTGTAATTAATTTAGTTTAACTGAAGGCAGGTTGTATTTATGATGCTGGGTGTGAAAGGGCTGAAACCCACAGTGTCCTTACCGGCTCGGCTTTTTTTATAACATTGTTCCTGTGGATTTAGTAAAATAATTTTAAATTTTAAAAGAACATTCTCACACTTGCTAGACAAGGCTACACTGGTGCAAATGCAAGTAATAAGTAGATATCATAATCTCAGCCCATGAGAGATATGAGGCAGTTATAATCATTTACAATATTAAGCTTACATTCCCGAGCTGGGTGGAAAATGCTTCCCCTAACTAAATAAAATCCTCTTTTAAGAATTCATTCCCACTCACCTGCCCCAATTCTATCATCAGATGAAACTGCCCTTCAAAAATACAGTGAATAATCAGAAGAAATAAAAATCCACTGCTTTATTCCCCCTTATCAGCTAACACCATGTTTCTTTTTCTTCATAACATGGATTGATTCCACCTATGTAGATGCCAGCCTTAAGATCCTGCTGTGTCAGTGATAACGGTTACGTTTCGGAAGGCTGGCTGAGTCACTGTTGAGCTCAACCTATGGAGGTACATGGTTTTAGAGTGGGGGATCACTGGCTCCATGTTTCTGTGTTAATGTAAGATGATTCCCACCTTTGCTTGTTCCAGTGAGTTCAGTATCATTATGCACTAGATAATCATCTCTGAGTCAAAAGGCCTGTAGATGTTAAGAGAGTGTGTCCTAGTTTTTTAGTAGATCTATATTGACATGAAGCCCTGCGTTTTACGTGTTTATTTATGTTTCAGTCAGGAGTTAAGGGAAATCTCTGGTCCTGTTTTATAAGAACGTTGCATGAAACTGAAAGGGCAGTTCTGACTTCCTAAGTGTTTCAAATCATTTGGGTTCTGACACAGATTTCAGACCCTGTATCTGTGGCTTGAGACTTTCTGCAGAACTTGAAAAAAGAGAAAGATATTATCGCTTTAATGGTATTCAAACGCTGAGTCAGAAAAAACAATATGAATCCAAGATTTCGTCTTTGATTTCTGAAGAATTACTCGAGTGTTGCAGGATGTAATGGAGACAGAGATTTCATCCTTTGTATACAACAGCACAATAATGGAGCAGAAATAAGGCCAGGACCTCAACTCCACTAACCGTAATGTTGTTATACCAACGCACAAAAGCTGAGACTCTTCCCTGTTGACTGCAGTGTATGTGCAATGATTTTAAGATTAACCATTTTTAATAATCTGCATACATACAAAAGCACAGTATTACAGGGATAGTATTTTGTAATTATGCTCTGCATAATATAGCAATCCTGTCTGAATAACGTCAGATT
Organism: Burhinus oedicnemus; assembly: GCA_008921705.1. Lineage (NCBI taxonomy): Eukaryota > Metazoa > Chordata > Aves > Charadriiformes > Burhinidae > Burhinus > Burhinus oedicnemus. The sequence goes on from VFFE01008974.1 coordinate 2,138,273, forward strand.
GCAAATGGATGTAATCCTGCATGAAGAGTTTCTTTAGTTGAGAATTATGTTCCATTATGTTGCAGAGACTCTTGAAACAGAGGGCTCAGTCTTTGAATAGGGGGGTCTTTGTGGTTTATTAACAGGTGCAACTGATCGGCGGTGTGCCTGTTTTAGCAGATATCTACTTACGGCATGTCGTGAGAGAAGAACTGCGGCACTGCTGTGGAAAGATGATGCATACAAACCCACGGGTGGCAGCATCACTTGACTTAAATGTAGCCATGGCTTGAATCATGTTCTCCTTCTCCACTCAGGAAAATCAAGAGCAGCGCTGTGAAGTCAGTGGACTTAGAGTTGCGTAAGAAGGATTACATCCATTATTGACAGCTCTGTTTTTCACAATTCAGAGGAGCAGTGAAGAAATTTTTCAGAGCACAAAAGAAGTGATAAAAGAATGACAAAAAGAAGGAAAAAAAACAGTAGAAGGACCTTTAATTTGAAATACGAAGGCATTTTGCCATTAACTACAATTATACCAGCACCTCACCCATAGTTTCAAGACATAGCTGGGATGTGAACATAACTACACCTACAGTTAACTATCCATAATCAGTATATAAACACAAGAAATTCAGAAGTATTTAACTGTCTAAATCCCAAAGATCGAGAAAACTAGGGGGAAAAAAAAGAAAAAAAAGTACAGCTCAAAGTGGATGGAGGGAAAGACATGAGGAAGGGAAATGATAATTTCAAACACACATGCACAAAACAAAATTTAAAAACCAGGAAAAATTAATTTAGCAGATAAGAATACAGAGGTGTTGAGGAGGAGCACTGTTAGGTGGCAACTGAACACCCGGTTCTGTCTCCTTTTTAATCAAACAGAAACCACTTCTTGTCATTTTGATCTCATACCTCAAGGGTCACAGGACGAGAATCTGGAGTGATATCTGGATAGGAATTCTTACACTAGTAACAGGTGGTAACTTTGTGATTCATTTACAGTCCATGAAGACATTAATCCTAGGAGCTTGATTCTTAGCAACCTTGAATTGTCTGGGAGACAGTTCTGGCCAGAATAGAACTTAGGGACAACAGGCACTTAGAGGCTCTTGAGGACACTAACACTAAAATATCCATGATTAGATCACACCTCTTTCTTCCTGAGATTTCTGACTCTAAAGGAGGATGCAAGGGACTATTCTCAGCTGTTCAACCTTATACTACTAAGTGATCCCGTTCTCCTGTGGAGTCCCTACCTTGTCCCTCCACTTCATTCTCGTGATGTTCTGCATTACCTGACCAGAATAAAGCTGCACTAGGGTCCTGTCTGTTTCTGCATATAAGTTGTCATATTTCCTCCTGACAAAAAGTTTGATATAGAACAAGACATAAGGCAGGCAAGTAAGATGATTTGTTAAAATTGCAGCAGTGCCTAAGATGGCAGTGGTCTCCACATGCACATTTCTGTGGTTACAGACTGATAACAAAATGACTAAAATTCACCAAGTGCCTCTATAAATCTCTTTACCGAAACAGCAGTGCAGGAGCCTCCCAGGAACTGTAACACTACAGATGCAAAAGCTTAATCTCTCCCCATACTAGCCTGCAGCTAGACCACCACTGTAGGTGGTGCTGTGGGAAGACTCTATTGGCAGTCAGGTCTCTACAGGGGAAATAAGTAACAGAAAATTACCATGCTTCACTCCCCTGCCCCCACCACCTCTCAAGAGTAGTTTTTAGAGCTGTTGAAATGTTCGAAATAAAAAGAAATCTAATTTCTACCACTCAGCCTCTCCCAAGAATGAAGTCCATAATGGAATTATTTAGTTCCCAGTTCAGAATTCAAGTCTTCACTGCAAAAACACTAAAAGAAAAACAAGGAGGAGAAAAAAAAAAGAGAAAAAAAAAGAAAAGCCTTAGGGAAAAAAAAGGAAAAAAATTAATAATCAAAAAACATGGACATATTTTAAAGAAAGAGACAAGCATTATAGCTGAGAGACTGCATCTGTCTACAAAATGTAAACAAAAGAAAGGTACACAAGCAAGGCAAAACAGACTAATTATTCTAGATCTTCAAGAAGAGATAAAGATGTAATTATTAGATGTAATGGAATTAAACTATAGCAGGGAAAAGAGGGTTAATACAGGATATGATGGAATAAGATAGGTAGAATAGAATCATAGAATAATAAAATTGTCTAGGTTGGAAGGGATCTTTAAGATCATCAAGTCCAACCGTCAACCTAACACTGCCAAGTCCACCTCTAAACCATGTCCCTTAGCACCATGTCTACCCATCTTTTAAATACCTCCGGGGATGATGATTCCACCACTTCCCTGGGCAGCCTGTTCCAATGTTTGATAATCTTTTCAGTGAAGAAATTTTTCCTAATATCCATCCTAAACCTCCCCTGGTGCAACTTGAGGCCATTTTCTTTTATCCTATCACTTGTTACTTGGGAGAAGAAACTGACCCCCACATCTCTGCAACCTCTTTTCAGGTAGTTGTACAGAGTGATAAGGTCTCCCCTCAGCCTCCTTTTCTCCAGTCTAAATGACTCCAGTTCCCTCAGCTGCTCCTCCTAAGACTTGTGCACTAGACCCGTCACCAGCTTTGTGGTCCTTCTCTGGATACATTCCCACACCTCATTGTCTTCCTTGTAGTGAAGGGTCCCAAACTGAACACAGTATTCGAGGTGGGGCCTCACCAGTACCAAGTACAGGGAGATGATCACCTCCCTAGTCCTGCTGGCCACACTATTTCTGATAAAAAACCTGGATGTTATTGGCTTTCTTGGCCACTTGGACACACTGATGGTTCATCTTCAGCCTACTGTCAACCAACACTCCCAGGTCCTTTTCTGCTGGGCAGCTTTCCAGCCACTCTTCCTCAAGCCTGTAGCGCTGCATGGGGCTGTTGTGATGCAAGTGCAGGATCCAGCACTTGCCCTTGTTGAACCTCATACCATTGGCCTCAGCCCATCGATCCAGCCTGTCCAGATCCCTCCGAAGGGACATCTTAACCTCAAGCAGATCGACATTCTTTCTTTTGGCAAAGAATTGGGTTCTCTGCAGAACAGAAAATCACTGAAAATATCAGGTAGTTTGGGGTTTTTTTTTTGGAAAGCTATGAATAACTTTTTCTTTCTTTTACTATATCCTACTAGTTGGGTTTTTTTTAAAAAAAATTAATATATCTATTGCTTCCCACAGGAACAAATCTTTTTTGAACTATAATTACATATGGATAAATCCTCACCACATTTCCACATGGACACCAATTGGCTTCTGACTGGCTTCTGAGACAGAATTAGCTTCTAACCCCCTCAGAAAGAGTTCTGGCATCAGAACAGTCTAGCAAAGAATGCGCCAGAATCATCTTGAATGAAGAAATTCCTTGCTGTGAAATCCACTCCCCGATAGAAAGGATTACCTAGCAGCATAAACTAGATCTGTCTGTAATGATATTTTGATTTCATATAGTACACTTTATCAGAAATCCTAAGAGTTGTCTAGAGTGCTCAAAACCAAGGATATGTACATGTACAAGTACTTAATAGCATCTTCTTGTTTTCATTGTCTTTTTTAATTGTCTCATTTTGTCTTTAATTTAAAAGAAAAGAGAATATATTTTACACTAATTGGTCTTATACATAGTATAAATCCTTCATCACTGTGTTCCCATTACCATCCATTAATGGTTTTCCCATTGGATCTCTCATACTTTGTTTCCTTCAGTGATGGTTACTGGTGTCATGCCATACCCTATGAGGAGCTCCACACAAGTCTGTGATTTGAAACTTGGTTGAACCTCAATGATTTCAATCATATTCTGTCCAGAAATCATGCCTATAAATACTTGACAATTTACAGGGTCTGCATTCTAAGGCAGGCTCTTTATATCTGACAGTGCTCCTTGGTGAAATCAGTTTGTCAATCATTGACATAATAAATTAATTGCAATGGCAAAGGAACTCCAAAGAAATTTAAAAGCTACACCATTTTCCGTCCTTGTCGCTTTACCAACACTGTCCAAAGAGTCAAGAATCAGATTTGGAGTGTTTTCCTTATGTATTTTGCAGAAGTATATTTGAAAGACTTGTGAAGAAACTCAGAGCCAGACAAGCTGGTTGACAATCTGAAGAAAATTTTCCTCAGTCTTCACTGGATGTGTGTTTGATGTCTCCACAGGAGCACATTTGCTTATGGAGACTAAAGATCTTCAGACGAAATTCTAAAAGAAGAGAAATTACATAATAAAATCAAGAGTCTTTGACTATATCCTCTAATTGAAGATATGGGACCATTTAGAAGGTACAAATTTGACTTTTGTTGTGTTTGAGGTCTCTGGATCTTGTTGTCTATGAAACCATGAAAGACCAGGCAGACACCACCATGAGGAAACCTCTCCACTGTGTAAAAGTTAATATAGCATGCAGTACTAGATTGTGGAAAGGTCCTGTGGATCCCACTTCAAGTAGTAACAGAAGGAAATTAATCCAAATTCATGGATTAATACATTATAGCACAATTGAATTTGGGAAGGATTAGACAATTGAATTGGTACCAAAAGTACTGATGCAATAAACCAGATGTTGTTGTTCCCAGGTGCTAAGCTTGGAGAATTTAGAAAGACCTGATATCTCCTAGCTCCTAGCCAGCAGTATGCATCTTAATAACACAGGCTGCCGCAGTCTCACGTAACCTGTTTTCTGGTGCGCAAGTAGAACACTGTGTCATATACAAAATGTCAGCCCTTATCTTAAATAACCTATACCCAAAGATATCTAAGCTTCCAGAATGAAAATCTGTAATTAAAATGCTGAACAATTTGGTTTGTTTTGTTCATTCCCCAGCTCTGTGTCATACGCTATCAGACCAAAATTTTTCATGTGCTCAGGTTTCTCTTTCAGGAGATGATAAGAGAAAAAAAAACCCGACCAGACAAAACCCAGAATATCTGCTCATGACAATGATTAGCAGCTATTAGTAAGAAAATTTAGTAACATCTCTTTTCTTACCTCTGGATGTGGCTAAGACATATTTTGGCTGCAATTCTTTTCTTTATTTTATCATAATACATACAAATAAAAGGCAGACTCATAATTGAGATAAAAGGTGCAACTCTTTTGTCTTCAGTGAGGTTTATCATGATTTTGAAAATAGTCAGAATCATGGTAGCTTAGCAGAATGGATAACACAGAATTCAAATAATATCAGGTATTAAATTACACCCTTAGAGCCCTAAAAACAACCCCAAAACCTATAATTGTATTTTAGAGTGGTTGATGACAGGATGAACAGATTTAAGGACATTTTATTAAACTATTTGATGTCTATGTTAATTAATGTATTTTGTCAGAGAACATAGGCCAAATTCAGCAGAATGTTTATGATCTTGTCTTCCCAGCGTGGTGCTAGTACGTAGCCTGACCTTCTGCAACTTAGGTCCTCTAGTCAGATCCCAATGCTGCTGTAAATGCTAAAAAGAAGCACAAGACCACCACTGTGAAATTCGTTGCTATCCTGGTTTTAAGGTAGCCATTTTTCACAATGATGGGACATCAGGGAGAACATCGAGACACTTGGTCTAGACCTTTTACAGCAAGTCCTCTGAACTGAGCATATTTACTGTACATATCAGTCATAAAGATGTGTTCCTGGAGTGACACAGACGTCCTGGCCACAGAGCGCTGAACAAAGAATGTGTGTATAAAATGGGAAAAGATGTATAAAAAATGGGAAAAGCCATATATAAAAGAGAAAGAGACAGTAATAATGCAAAATTTATTACTGAGAAGGCAATAAGATGCACAGGAATAAGAGCAGTGATGATTAAATGACCCTCCCTCCATTTACAAGTTTGATGGGAGCCCTACCACCCAACCCTGGAAAAATAAAGAACTGATTTTACATGATGAATTTCCAGGACCTATTTTTCAAAATTACTTTCATGGCTTTTAAATGTTGATAAAGATCACTCTATGCATTTGAGGGGAGATTTTCTTGTTTTGTTTGTTTGTTTGTTTTCTTTTTTCTCGGATAGACAGGCTGACAGCTTTCTATGGTTCTTTCTTTGCTCATTTGCTCAAATTTTTTTTTTCTGTAGCAACTTTCGCTTGTTGTTGCTAAATAATGAGAACCAAAATACGCAGGTAGCTGGTCTCTTCTGAAAGGGCTCCCATTAACTCTATTTGTATTGCTACAAATGAAAGATATATATGTGATTTTCTTGGATGGCTTCACCAGTTAAGGACACTTGGGATATTTTTCCCGTTACTCCAAAGGCACAATGTTGGTGATTCACTGTGTTGTATAGGAACAGCACTGTGTTTTCTTGCTGCTGTTGGGGAACTTGGTAGGATGACATAATGAGCTAATCCTTTGACAGAAGTAAAAAGTGACTCACGTATAGATGATACAGTGACGGCATTACAGTATGTATCACATGCCTAGTGCACACTGACCTAATTGATAAGAAGGCACAGATCTGGAATGCAAAGAATGGGCTTCTACAAAAGTGAAGACCAGGTGCCAAGAGCTCCAAAGCTTCTCTTTATAAGGGGAGACCTTATTGCTCTCTACAACGACCTGAAAGGAGGTTGTAGTGAGATGGGAGCTGATCTCTTCTCCCAAGTAACTAGTGATAGGACAAGAGGAAATAGGTTCAAGTTGCGCCAGGGGAGGTTTAGGTTGGACATTAGGAAAAAATTTTTCACTGAAAGAGTTATCAAACATTGGAACAGGCTGCCCAGGGAGGTGGTTGAGTCACCATCCCTAGATGTGTTTTAAAGTCGTGTAGATAGGGTGCTTAGAGCCATGGTTTAGTGGCAGACCTGGTAAAGTAGGGTTAATGGTTGGACTAGATGATCTTAAAGGTCTTTTCCAACCTAAATGATTCTATGATTCTATGATTTAAACAACAAGGTATGGGCATGTATTATATACGGATAGTGCAATGTCATAAGATTTTGAGGTATATGTCTAAATAGTTCCCTAGAAATCGCTGAAGATCTAAATCTTCAAAAGACATGAAACAAGGTTTGTGCATTACAGTGGTGACTGCATCCTGTGACAGAACAAGGACAGGGACAAATGTTAAATTTAGATATGTCTTTTAGGCTAAAAACCTCTATAGGAAGAATCATACTCCAAGATACAAAATGAAACGTAATCAACAGAGGAGGTCAGATGCCTAACACAGGGTCAGATGAGTGACACTTCGCAGTCGCCTGTTTTGTCTTTCACTCAAAAGTCAGACCAGGACAGGCTTAAGGAGTGTTTAAACAGCTGGTCTGAAATAGCCTTAAGAAATCTAATAGGAATGACTCAGAGCTCATAGAAAAAAACCCCAAATATTTATGTGGCGATTCATAATTTTTACTTTTAGATATCTACACTGGACATCTACCTCTGAGCGATTCAGGTAGGCTCCGTTACTTGTCTAAGGAGAGGAATAGTAATTCGTCTGATATATTCTGAACATTTTCTTAAGGACAAGATGAATCATGACCTTGTTTCCCTCATTGGCTGGGGTGACAAGATAAAAAATATGTGGCTACCTCACTGCTGCCTACATTTAGTCAGATGAATCCCAGCCTTAATGACCAAGTGGAAGCTAACACTCTCTCTAATAGCTATTTGGAAGCGTCCACATTATCTGAATTGTCTCGATGAAATAAAAGTAGGCTAGTGCCTAGATTTCCAAACCCTTAACCAAGTGACAGCTGGCTCCCTCAGGAAGGATGCTAAAATTTGACTGAAGATGGAGAATGAAAACTATCACTTTTCAGTAGGAGGCCTCTCTAGGTCATTTCTAAGGCAAGCTAAAATTACTTTCTTGAACGCAGATTGCAGTTTCCAAAGTTCGTAGTTTTTTTGTTGAAAATATACATTTTTATGGTGAATAACCATTGCTGAGTGACAGGAGGAAATTCATATTGAAATATGTAAAACATGTTTTGTATTGATTGATTTTCAAGACCACTGAGTAGATTGCACAATTAGATTGACGTTAACAGATTTATTCCATTTCCATGATTCTGTCCAAGCTTTTCAAGCTGTGTTACATAAAACACAAAAAAAACCCTCCAAACTAATTGAAATAACATTAGGCATAACACTAATGAAATGAAACATTAAGCATGAATTTAAGCAAATATTAATAAAATAAAAAATAAAATCCATTATGAAATAACATTCTATCTTTCTACCCATCTAATCCATCCATCTATCTCATTTATACATAACGCGTGGAAGCATATTTTCTTTCAGTGTGTTCTCACCAAAACCTCATACTATTTGGAAGACACGCATGCATATTAATTGTAATACGTGTTACAGATAGAAAAAGATCACTCTTTCTAAAAAGTCATAAGCTTTTACATCTGTTTAGTTACTACCAAGGTTATCAAATAGCTGAAATGTTTTTTGCATAACACTTACATTTTCAGATCACATGTTTTATATAAATACGGGGGAACACAGGAAAACATATTGCTTTGGCCTATTACTCAAGAACTTTTATTCAAAAGTGCCCTGTCTGTCCTTGCTGTAAAGGGGTAGATTAGGAATCACAAGCTTAGTCAAATATAAAAACTTTCTGGTCATTTTTCATCTCATATATCAAGTTGCTAGAGGAAGAAAAGTGGAAGCAAGCAATCATTTCAACTTAGGATTCAAAGTTCTCAATTCAAACAGTGTCCACACACACTGCTTATAGAATTAGTATTCCTTAAGAAAAATGTATTAGTAAAGGAGCAGTGAGTGTTCTCAATGTTCTCAAAGCTTTTCTTTGCACAAAAGAACTACAAATCCATGTGAGGAAAATGAATATTAAAAAAAAGCAAAAGAGAGAGATTTAGTCAAAAGGAAAGCAGCTGAGAAAATTGAAGATAAAATGAAAAAAAGAGGGAAAAGGGATTACAGAAGGAAAAGGAAGGTGTGAAGCAGCACAAGAGAGAGAACAAGAGGAGGGAAAGTCAATACACCAAACCATAGGAAGCAGGACCTGCTCAGTGTCGGTGCTCACACAACTGTTTATTTGCAACTAATGCTATAATGTTGTTGCATTTGGCAGCTACATTTCTCCAGATTTATTGTGTAAATGATAAGCTTCCACATCCTCAATTCAGCTTCTATGCCAAAGGGCATGATTTTTGTATGTTGTGGATACTCAAGATATCTGACGGTGCCAGCTGAAACTGCAAATATTCGTCCCCTCTGAAAATTTTATCAACATAGATGCCTACATGCAGAAGGACATCCAGGAGCTTCTGCCTCACTTTCACATCCTTTGTGGAAAAAAATTTGGACAAGTTAGAGGTTATTTTTCCATTCACTGATACACTGTTTTTTACAGGGGAAAGTTCCCTTCAGAAGGAAGCGAACTTCATCGTATAGCAGGTGGAATTTAAGACCACAGAAAGTGGTCCGGTTCCTCTCTGGTATCTCAACCCACCACCCACCCCAAACATCAAAACAAAACATAAAAGAAACACTTAATTACTCTCTCTTCAGTAAAGCCATTCTGATTTCTACCAGAGTGAGTGTACAATAAGTAGGAATGAAATCCAGCTCCAAAAATTTTTAGCAGCTTCTTTCATAAGATTCATTAATAGTATCCAAGTGAACATTTCTATGTGTATATCAATATTTTAGAAAATTGTTCTTGTATGGCTTCTAAATGTTTAAAACTTTTTTATGGGAACAGGTAAAATGAAAAATTGATTACCAGAGCACATTATTGAATTTCATCTACATTCATTTGTCGTTCCTATTAAATACTAGAACACAGCAAAACCAAATCAGACCAAACCAATGACATGGGTTATCCAATATAATGCTTTCATAGGAGGAACCAACAGCATAATTTTACTGGCTTTTGTAGTATTCAAACTTGGGCAATATCAATGGCGCTGCTTTTCTCCCCTCTAGTAAATAATTAGAAGACAAAGTTCTCATGCAAGTCATGAGGCCCCAAGATATGTAAAGCAACAGCCAAACAGCAAAGTATTTTGATGCAAATTGAGTTTTCTGTGAAAATTAATGAATCTGAGACGGATATACAGTACGCAGCAAGATTCCCCCAAACTGAAAATAGAACAGCAATAAAAATGCCAAGAAGTGATAAGGCAGCAATAACCATGAGAGATTTTATGTATCACTTGGAAAAAAATAGTTACTGTAAATGAGTGGGTGTTCTTCTCGTGCTGTATTTTCCCTCCTTCTTTCCTTTTTTGTTTGTTTGTTTCATTTTCCTTGATTGCTGAACAGAAACGTGTCTGCAAGATGATGGATTAATTAGAAGAAACATACAGCTCTAGTTCCCACCACCAGTCTCTCTTTAAAAAAAGGAAATAACTTCATCTCTATAAGATCCCTTCCAAAGTCTTCATTATTACAGTGTGGTGGGCTTTGAAAGTCATTTACATAATAGCTAACAAAAATGTACTCAGCAATACACCGGGCCTACTAAACACGGGAGATAATTACACTGGGAGAATGATATTCCACTGCCAGCTCCATTTTCAGGATACATTTATTTGCCCTGTACACAGCCCTGAACAACCAAACACGCATTAACATATCGCGTAGGTGTGCGCTATTACAATCTACATGATGGGGGAAGGGAAGAAATACAACACACTATTCTTGGCATATATGTACCACCTGAATGGTATTTTTCATTATCTCCTGCACTGGGAACATTGTATTATTCCACTGGGAAGTCATAGTGAAGAGGATATAATTATCAGCAAAGTAATGGGGATCCTCTTGCTAATGGCCAGCTATTCAAATATCTCAATATAATCGCCTTGCCCAATCTCTCCCCATTGCCTACTCTTCTGGAGAAACTCATCATTTTTTCCACTTACTCCAGCATAATGAATTCATTTTGCATTTTCTTTGTGAGAAATTAAGAGGAATAGCAATGTAATGTGTTGACATTTGAAATGCAGCATAGAAAAGTTTAGACTGGCAATTTAGTTTAATCGCCCACTAGCAGGGAGAGGCTGCTTATTAAATTAGTTCTTGGTGTACAGGACATGTATTTCTCAGTTGATCTCTCTTGTCTTTTTTTTTTCCTTTCATCCATGACTCAGTTCATTAGAAAGAAAGCAGAAAAAACCACACTCATCTCAAGTATTTAAATATATATATTTCCCTTTATGATCATTGATGTTGTCGAAGAGGATGAGTGATGGGTGAAAGTACTTACATATACATAAGAAAACGCATCTTCTGAAAAACACTAGAAGTTGCTATTAAAAGCCCTTTTAAGATAAGTCCACATAGAATAGTACTGATCATTCATTGTTATAAAGCTCTCCTGGTACTTTTCCAAACAGCCTGAGTTCATCCTTTCATTCCTGACGAAATTTCAACATAGGCATTATCACTTTATTCCTGCTTATGCCTACTTTGAATTTTTAAAAGGATACAGAATTATTCCATCCCAAGATCACTTAAAAGTTGCTCTGAGTGGTAGAAAAATGGCTTCGCTTATTATATTTTTTGAAGTGGTCATACTGGAGGGACGCTGGACAAATCCTGGGGGTTTTTTATTATTATTTTTTGGTTTTACACGGATGCAAAATACAAATGTAGGATATAAAATTGTGGTCATCTGTGTTTGGGATGTCAGTGAAGCCTATAATTGGTAGTAAACACTGGTGATGTGCAGGCCATCCAGAAGGAGGACAGGACAGTGAAATAGTAATTACTTTTTCCACCACCACATAAAAACTTTTGAGTAACACATATTAATTGCCATAATTATTTCCTGATATTTTCGTAGTCTGGAAGTTTTCAGGTGCCTCACAACATTAAGAATACACTGTTATTTCCTTCAAATGGGCAAAATTATGTTTCATGTGATTCATATTGAAAAACTTGACAGGTTACACATAATTTATTTTTATTTTAACATAGCTTTATCTCAATAAAAAAATGTATGATTTAAACAATGCATTTAGATCTGCTGTTAATGGGATAACAAAGTCTACACTAGGAGATATTATCTGTGGCTATAAATGGCATAATTTCAAAACAAAAATACAAAATAATCCTCTCAAATAGTATGGGTTGAATCTGATGTAAGGAATGGAATGGAATAAAATAAAATGTAATAGATTGTGTTTTGAGTCCTTTCATCATGAATGTTGATAGTAGAGAAATACTAAAGCAGAGAAGCCAGGTTTTTCTTACCATTTACTTCAAAGAAATATTAACAGAGAAGAAGAATCTGGCTATGGCCAAGGACTTTTGTTACTTCATGTGACACACTTTGTTAAGGATGGTCGCCACTTCAGAACCTTTTTAGTTGACAACCATAATGGTTACCTGCGTATCTGAAGTGTATGTTCCTCAGCAAATGACTGACCAGGACTATTCCTTTTTTACTTGAAAGAAACAGGGCAAATTCTTCTCACATGACCTTGTTTTACTCTGACAGAATATTCCACCTGCTTTATCTGAATTATTCCTGATTTACACGGATGGAAGAAAAGATTCAACTTTCATAGTTTTAGGAATTTCTTTCTCTGGTAGTTTTGCTTCTTAAGTAACGAAAGTTGTGTACGGTGACTTACTGGCTTAAAAATCCCCACAATTTCCTACAAACATTACTCAGAGCTCAACACATACTATACTGGAGCAAGATGCCAACAGCAGGTCCTTAACAAAGCTGTTGATTTCTCAGAGTAAAATAGAGTTTTCTGCTTGAAAAGTCCTGCAATTTCCTCTTAGTGCCAACCAGCCGGCTTTCCCCTTCTCCCTCCTTCCCTCCTCTGATATTTTTCTTCTCTTTCTTGCAGTTTCCAGGTTTCTGAAATATGGGCAATATTTTTTCCCCCATTTTTTTTTTCCTTGCTGAAGAGCTTTATGAGTATGCAGGCTGCTCACCGCTATTTCAACCTTCTGTACTTAGCCTCCACAAAGGAGGCACACTAATTTTCACATCAGAGCCTACCAGTTTGTAAACTTGTCTTACGCCATTAATTTCAGGAACCCTCCAATGTCTTTCAATGGGAAATTAGCAGTCAAATGTGTTTAGTTTGCGGAAGCAGCAGCCATACCACCGACAAGAGCGACAACTCATACAACTGTAAGTCGTTAAGAATAGAATTTCTTCAATTACGAATGCATACATTGTCAATGGTGAGTGAAAGGAAGAGGCAAAAGGGAGAGTTGGAGGGGGAGAAAGTAACACAGACAGAAAGTGCCACAATAGGCTCCAAAACTTTCTGCATTAGTCAAAACCTGTCAGCATTCAGCCTGCATTTCCGAATGACTATTGTTAAAAAAGCGTTAAAAAAGCATACTGGTTCTATTGTTCATCTCCTGGGGGAAAAAAAATAAAAAAAGACCGAAATTTTAAAGGCTATTTTTAAAGGATCCTATTTAAAGTTTTGGCAGAGTAAGAATCTAATTACTATATGTCATTTTTCTAAATGTAAATGAGAAAGCAGTTAAAGAAAGAAAGAGAAAAAAAAATCCATGGTCTTTCTGGGTTTGAAAAGCCCCCCTGCTGCTGACTGCATTGGTTTTTTATCCTTCCTTCCTCAGCATGAATACGTCCCAGACTGCGGAAAGTGCCCTTTCCCCACTGAGAGCACATGGAGCCACTGTGAGCTTGATGGGATGCCCCGGTGAACTGAAAACAAGGAGGCAGCAGGTCCCAGGAAGATGACAGTTGTGTTGAGACATCTGCTGATCACTGCCGCCTGTGCCTGGGAATTAAAAAGAGACAAGGGAGACACGAACCCAGATCCCACCAGCTGCTTGGGGCAAGTTCTGCTGTTTTCTCTAAAAAACGCCAAACACGTCAGGATCCTGAATCAGGAGAATTGTGCCCAGGGGTTACTACAAGATGAATTTTGGTATTAGTGAGAGATGACTAGTAAAGGTGACCTAAAGTCGCCTATGGGTGTAATGGGTTCATGGACTGGGAAATTAAGTGATAGCGATAGCGATAGCAGCCCCCAGAGCGGTGGTGGGGGATGGACACCCAGTTCTCATGGACCACTTTGAAAATCTACACGCTGTTCGCTACCTCTTTTCTCAGACTTTCCATTTCACAGCTAAGAGGTATTTTACCTTTTCCTCATTCGCTCTTCGCACCACAGGGCCCTCAGGTCCATCATCACCCTCCTCCTCACCTTCATCATGCCTACAGCTCTTTAAGGCTTAGTTGTGGCCTGCTCCAAATAGAGAAAAAACCCTCTATATTCTTATGGTCATGCCCTTCAAAAGAGACCCAAGGGGGAAACTGAACTGCAAAGCTGCTCACCTCCTAGATTTGTGGAGTGGCTTTCAACACCGGCATTGTGCAGCATTTCCCTCTCAGTCTTAGCTGGATATTTCTTACCTCAGGATATGTACGGAGGTACCCTAAGGCATCCCCCCCAGGTCAGGATGTAGAGTTACGGATACGAGGATAATGAGGAGCCATGGGCTACGGTGTTTTTTCTGCACGCAGTTGTCATCCGGCTCTCTACATCTCTATCTCAGCAGGCCGCCGAGCGCCGCATCCCCTCTCCGTCAGGCTGGTTTGCTGCACCAGGCCTCAGCCCTGGTATGGCTGGAGCGGTGCTGGGGGAAGGGGGAATCAATCAAAAGGTATGAGGAGTCTTATATATTCTTTTGAGGGGGGGCTGGGGGGCCAAGGGGTGTCTGCTGTTTATTATTTGCAGTTTGCAGGCTGGATTATGTCTGTGTCTGCCACTTATTACTAAATTAGCCTGCAGGAGAAGCCACCAGCTGACTTGATCTTTTAATTTTTTTTTTTTTATTTTTAGTAGGTTACCTAACTCCGTGCCTTATAACATCTATTATTTAAATCAGTCTGTATCTCACGCCGGTTATGCTTTAATTCAGAGATTGAATCCACTGGCACCACGTTGTTCCGGTGAGCCCACTGTGGCACACATCAAGCCCTTCTCACCTTACCAAGGTGCCATTTGTCACAACTGGTCTCCTGCTCTCTTGAAAAGGAATAGAAGAGATGTTACCGGTCACGAGTGACATGTGCTGGCATATACAAAAGCGAATCTTCCTTCTGCCTATCTTGTACATACACTTAAACATGATTTGGTGCATTAATCCCTACACATCTCTTTTTCTTTTAAATAGGGTTGTCAACCTGCTACGACATATGTATGTTTTCCAGCTTAAGTAAATAAATATGGCAGAGTTTTTACCGGCTCTTAAATGACTTAGTCAAAGAAGTTTTTGATGGCTGTGTTTATAGCTATAAATTAAATAAATCCCTGGGACTGTTCAGTCACAGAAGCAAAAGAACACAAAATGACTCGCATTCAAACTGTTACTCAACACAGCCTTAAGAAGAGCATGGCCACCTTGCAACTACCTGTTGGGTCTTTAACCCATGCTAATGATCAGTGATGAACAGGAATTATTTGTGTGTATATCAGTTGGTTCAGACCAAAACCAGGCCAGGAAAATTTCTAACAACAGTGTAGACAATCACATTGAGTGCACAGAAATGTAATATTTAATTTACTGATATCAGCCCAAGTGACCACTCACTAAGATGTTCTGGCATCTCCTTTTGACTGGAGGTGAGAGGCAGGGATATGTGGATAAATAGATATATAATTGTCTTAATGCACTGTTTGCTCCTTTTTAGGACATTATTCGGTCCTTTTCTGAGACTAATAAAGCTGGGGATAAATATAGTTTATTTATTTCTAACTCGGTCATTACAGAAGACAACTACTCATCATCTTTTCTGAAACAGCAAAGACAGTTTATTCATTTGTTATTTTTAACATTTTTGTTACATCATAACAACCCTAAGTTTTTGTCCCACTGAGGTCCTAAGGGAAGACAGCAAGACTGATGAAAATTCAAAATGGTAAATAAAATGACTTTAGGAAAAGCCCCTTCCCCAATTACTTTTGTTCCTGGAGGATTTTTCCATTACAGCTCTGAAGCTGATGCAATTTTTATGCATTATAAGGCCACACTCTATCAATTTATTGCCCCTCAAATGAGTGCATTAATATTGATGGCAGCTAAACACATTGCAAACATGTTCTGCCCATTAATGCCCTGGAATAGAGTCATTATCCCATTTCATTCCCACTGCAATGGTGGGACTGATGGGTGTAGAGAAGGATCTGAAATAAAAACTGAGAATCAAGTATCTTCAGAGATCAGGACTCATATCCACTAGTAGCAGTTCAGATCTGCTAAAGGTTCACAGTCCATTACTTGTCCCTGATATCTTGAGACTCATAGCCATAAAGAATAATTCACCCAAAATAAAATTGAGGACTGCAGTGATAGCATTTACGGGTATGCATCCTTCCCCGCCTCAATGGACATATGCCATGGAATACCCAATACCCATTATTCACATATTCAGGAGAGAAACAAAAGGATATTTAAACGTGATTTCCCACTACTCCAGTTTTCCTACTGAGCTCTGCAAAAGCTTGCTTGGTGCCCACTAGCCTGAAAGGCAGTGGTAATATCCTGATCCTCTTCAGAACAGCTGCCAACGAAGTGTCACACTTGCTGGGCCTCCATTTGGAGAAGAAAGAACAGGAGGCAATTTCTGGAAACATGAAAGGCTAATCCGCTTCCACTTTATTCCATCTCGATGCCTCAGGTTAATAAAAAAACTATAGTCCTGAATGCTACATGGAGATGAAGGACTGTAATACCGGTGACTGCATGTAATTTCCAAACACTGCAATATTTCATTTTGAAACTAAACACTGCCACCGGAAAGTATGCCTCTTCTCTGTCTTCCCCTTGCCTGAAAAGTTCAGAAGTTATGCATATGTACATATAAAAATTATGTCTGAGTGCACAACGTATATATTACATGTATGTAATACACATATATATTGCATAAAACTATGCACATATATGTATAACTATGCACCGGGAAAATCACAACTGTATTAACTGTCTCTTGGTCTTGCACCCTACTATTCATCGAAGTTAGGGTGCTCTCCATACGCCACAAGGGATTAAACACACGGAAAATTCAAAAATAAAAACTTGTTGAGCTTAACTTTTTTAAGCCACCAAACAGCACCTAAATGCAAAAAGAAAAAAAAAAATTAAAAGAGTACATGGACTTTGGTGGGGGTTTTTTTTCCTTTTTTTTTTTTTTTTTCAAGGGATTTTGTCACATTTTTTGTTTGGAATCTCACTTAGAGAGTTTTATTCCTGGGCCTCCTTGGGGGGGCTTTTATAAGTAGAAGAAACTAAAAATAAAACCAGCAGGTTAAGTACATGAAATAAAAAGCTGTGGGAAAAATAATAATAATAAAAAAAACAGACTCTGAGCTTGAAGGTTTAGAGACTGTCTTCACCTGCCTCTGGAACAGTGAGTTACATTGGGGTCATAAGAATGCCTCTGACCACCTGTTCGTGTCAGGAAAATAGCTACCTCCATTTCTTTTACCTTTTCTTATTTTTATTGCCTCAAGGTTGGACTGCAGCTATGCACTGTAGCTAGCGAGATGCCTTTGATCCGCGCGGGGGTGAGCGCTGCTGTGGAGTGCGGTGGGCAATGACAGGGGATGCACCCTACTGTAGAGCCCCAACCTAACACCCATAGGCAGCTTATGCCTGGTTTGGAGAACCCAGACTGTTTTGAAAGCCCAAAAATAAGTAATTTTATTTCCGAAGTCAACTCCTTATAGTCTTGGAGTCCTGTGCATTTGCAGTCTCCGTCTGGGTCAAAGAAAAGTTGCTGGGTTTAGTCAATTAAATGCTGAATGTATTATGACCCTCCTATTTGAGAGACCTTTCCTCTATATGTGAACACTTGGGGTCAAGTGAGCTCCTCTCATATATAAACATCTCGGTTAATCAGGACTAGGACCACCAAAGTTTCTCAGTGAGATTCTGAACTTGGTCCTGGGGGACCTGAATTCCACCTCCTTCACGGTGCACCACAACGCTCACCTGTTCCCTCAGAGTGACAGTGAGAAGAATAATGACAGAGGCTGTTACAACTGATACCAGTTGCTGGAGGGGGTGCGGACTTGGTCTGTAAAGTTTGTAAGTTAGGGAAGTATTTTATGCTTAATTAAGGTAGGGGCTTTTCTTGTACTAGAGGATGCTTTGAGTTTAACATAAGCAATTACCAGCTTGAAGTAGGAGAAATAAAAGGAATAAACTTCTCTCAGCTGCGCTGCGAAGGCAACAAGAGAATTTGACCTATTAACATTGTTGCGCTGTGCCTATTAACTATTATTTTAATGTTGCCTCTCTCGCTTATCAGTGGTGCTAATTATGAAGCATTCTTTGTGGAGTGCCATCAGTGCGCTCAGTGTTGTAATCAAGCAATCAAGCCTGAACTGGGGAAGGATGTTCTCAAGTTGGAAAAATTAGCTGAGAAACAGAATGGGAATTTGGAGCCACCTATTCTCCTGTTCTAAAGCTTCAGGCAGAACTTCCACCGCAGACCAACAAGGAACCGCTGCATGGGGCCTCATTAAGATCTCAAGTCAGCAAGGCACTTAAGCATGTGAGAGTCAAAAGGATTTAACAACTCAGTTGAAGTTAAGTGCCAAGTCAGGGTCTAAATCAGGAAAAATATACTTCATAGTCTATTTCTTTGGCATATTGTCCTTTCTGAAATGAAGGAAGGGAAGAGTTCAGCTTTGTCTGAAGTCAATTGTGCTAAGCATATTATCCCACATCCTACCTGCTAGCAAATCTACCAATAAAGATAACTGTGATAATTTGTTAAGCTACCAGAACTGTGTGAAAATCATCACTTGTTTTCCTTTTCCTGTCAAAATGCAAATATCCTTTCAAAAAAAGAAGCTAATTTTCCCATTATTTAA
The DNA here is from genome assembly GCA_008921705.1 of Burhinus oedicnemus. Classification (NCBI taxonomy): domain Eukaryota; kingdom Metazoa; phylum Chordata; class Aves; order Charadriiformes; family Burhinidae; genus Burhinus; species Burhinus oedicnemus. Next base: position 2,157,097 of record VFFE01008974.1, read on the forward strand.
AAATATGCCCGTTGGAGCCCATTGCACAAAGGGATATTTTTACACTACTCATTTTATTTTCTTCAGCATAGCTTAAACTTCACTTTTATGCCAACTCATACCTTACAGCTTCTCCTAGTTACATCTTCCGTCCCTGTGCCTCAGTTTTCCCACCATTTAAGTGGAGGAGACTGCTGTCGCTGTTCCTTGCAATATAGTCTGAAATACAGAGTTCAACAGAGCTGCACGTTACGGACTAAACAATATGCCTGAAATTAAATAAATAAATAAGAATAAAGATAAATAAATAAATAAATAAAACGGGAAAGCAATTCAGGCTAGATTGATTAGGGGGAGAAAAAAGGCCCTTAATTTAAAACTTAGTAAACCAGGTGTAATTTATAATTTTTTCCTTAGGCAATTTAATCACTTCTCAATAACAAAACTGATTATTTAGCCACAGACAGTCCTGCTCAGAGTAGTCACTTTTATTAATAAGATCCAGTCTGATCTGATTAGAAAACTAAATTCAGGAACATCTCCTATTACCTTCCATTCATCTCAGCAGCTATTTAAAGTGCAGCTGATGTTTCATAAAAAAAAACCCAAAAAACAAAAAAAACAAAACCAAAATCCCACAGTGGAATATTTTTACGTGCACTCCCACTAATATATTATCTATTTATTTTTGCCTTATTTTCCCCCTTACTCCCAGTTACTAAAAAGTAAACACTTGTAGATGACAAGGCTGTCAATATTGCACCTTTAGTTCAAAGCAAAAGTAAACAAAGAGATGAGCAGCTGCTCGGAAAGGATGAGGAATCTGCATTATGAAGGAGACATGTAAATCTTGCATCAAGCTTTAAACGAAAATGCCGTGTAACCCAGATTTATCATGGAGGTACTGACCAGTACAGTCTCCAAGCAGGTACCTTCTCTCCTTGCAAAAAGCACTGTTTTAAAATTAAGCAAACTACCAGGGAAACAGAAGCAAACGTCTGCAGCAGGTGGAGTACCAAAACCACGGTCACAGTTCTTCTTGCTGCTGCCTTACAGATGACACATTGCTTTCAGCCCTGGGCCCGCGCAGTTTGGAAATACATCTTCAGGCTCCTGCCTGTAACCTTTATTTTCTCTTTTCTCTGCTGGTTTCAAATGTAGAGGACTCCCGAGCATGGCAAAGTTGTGTTAGCAGGTGAGCATTTTATATACTGACAGCAAGGAGGAAGGGGAGCAGGTTTCATGGAGATGACAACGTAAAATAAAACGGGGGAAGGGGGGAACAGGATAGAGAGATTAAGGCATCACAACTTGTTAAAGAGTTCAGAAGAAAGGAAGGCGCAGAATCTGCATCCTCTTGCTGAAGGATTTTGTCTCTGTATCTGTGCTCTTACGAAAACATAACTCACTGAGCCACATCCGCACCCGTTAATTAAATGTCTAACTTTTCTCTCAGATTCAGCAGTTTGCATGAAAAGCACCCAGGAGCGCTGCCAGCGAGAGGCGGCTCCTCCCGCAGAAGATATTCGCGGGGCGGGATTCAGTGGTAAACCAGCCAGGAGTACAGCTCGCCTCTCCTGCCGGTCAGGAAGCTCGGCACTTGCGGCTCTTTGGGGTACAACGCTGCCTCTTGACCAACTGCTTGTAACTGCTTTCATCCTTGCGCTGGTAGCCAATTAGTACCTTGTTAGCCACACACCTGCGGTGCCTTCACCCGGAGGTCACCAAACCCCATGGGCCCGATTCTCCAGTCACTGCCCCAGCCCCCATCAGCAATCACTCCATTAAATCAAGGGCTTTAGAGGAGCCTAAATAAAAGGGGAACGAGGTGATCTGCAACATTAACCCCTTTTCCTCTCTGTTTTTCCAGCACGTGCACCCTTCGGCCATCTGTCGCTGCTGTGAAAGTAATTAGCTAACAGGAGCGCTTCTTCTAATCAGGGTTGGGCAACGGCAAAAGCAAGAACAAATGCGACTCTCAGGCTATTGTAGTGTTTCTCCAAATCCTCCTGGAGCTGCTACGTCTCAGGAAGAGTAGTCAGGAAACTCGACTGATGTAGTAACCGCATCAGCAGTATGCTAAAAGTTGTGCATCTAAATAAGTCATTCGTGATGACTGCTTTGTGTTTTGGCCTCATAAAAATTCAGGCCTACTACTGCACGGGGAGAAAAGCTCTGGGAAGCGAAATGAGAGCAGGGAGAGACAAATGTAAATAGAAAATGTGTTTCTGAATTGTGCTACAGGGACTAGTCTGAATATAAGCTACTGGTAAATGATGGTGTTTCACTCAAAGAAGGATATTGTCCGGTGGTGCTAATATGAAGAAATAAAGTTTCAAAGAATTATCACAGCATAATATTGACTCAAAAGCACTGTCTCCAAGACTTAAGCTAAAAGAAATCTCCTCAGGAGAGGTGTATATGTAGCTATGAAAAGATAACATTACCACCTACATTTCGGGACCGATATTGCACTAACTTTTCATCTCAGTAAATTCAGTGTTTGATGCAGTAAAGTCCCGTAATTGGCTGGGGGGGACAGGGGGAGAATATAATGCGTTTTAAAATTTCTGTGCATCTGGCACAGAGGATGACTTGAATTTAAGAAGAACAGATAGTACAAATAATGCATATTTTAGGGAGGGCTGAACTAATGAGCATAAACTAAGAAAACACTGACTTTTTAACATGCAGGAGGTTGATGTAACCCTTAGATATACATTATTTTCGCACTTATGAGCAAAAGATGATCCTGAAAAATATGGTGGAAAAGAGCATTGATGAAGTATACCGGCCTTTAGGGAAAGTGAGAACACTCAAACCCTCACAAAGCAGGCCATTCTCATAGTGTTTATATCTTAGCACACAGACCCAAAAAGTTTACAACATTTGGATGAAGAACGCTACTCCATAACTTTCCACTTGAGCCTTCAGAGAGACCCTTCTGAGAAACACAGGCTTTAGTCATCTGTCAAGAATGCCATTTGCTTAACGAACAAAGCTTTGGATTTAACACTTTTAGGCTCAAATCTTGGCCACGTCTGCTTTTCTGAGGTCACTTAGTGAATGCCACACCATACTTCGTACAGACCTTAAGAAAGTCCCCAAGGTTTCTTATTTCTACAGTTGTTTGGAGTCATGAATTTCCTTATTTTCAGGCAGGGAAAAGAGAAACTAAGGTAGGATTATTTTACAGCAGTTCAGTTCAGGGTTGGCTGTTTTACTGCCAAGATTTTGAACGAAACAGAATCAGTAGAACTGGTACTAGTACCTATACACATCGCCATAGTCTCAATTAATTAGAAAGGAATCAAATGAGAGACGTGTTCTGCTTGGCTCTGATGATCACGTGAGGAAGTAATGGCTGTCTATAAAAGCACCAACGGTGTAAATACTTTGGAAGCAGAAGGATTTTTGAGGCAGGCAAGACTCACAAAGATGCAGGGCTAAAAGGAGAAAGAAACAAGAGTCGGCCAGGCTGAGAAGTTATTTCCATAACTTTGTAGTTTGCTAATTTGAATTGCTGGTAATAGCACACTCCTTGGACTGCTACAGTAATACAACTGCTTTTATGGATAAAGCGGATGACTGCACTCAGCAGATATCCTTGTGTCTGTTCCCTGCTTCACTACTAAATTTGTTTTATGGTCATAAGCAAGTCAGTAGGACTGAACTTGTCCAAACAGTATGGGTTGGATCCAGTCTTAAAGCTGGGAACCTATAGAATGTCACACCATTTTCACTAGAGAATTGGTGTAACAAAAACACCGTTTCTAATAGGTCTATTCCATCATCTATTTTTTTTATTATTTTCCTTTTTTTTTTTTTTCCAGTTCAGGTTTACTGCAAAACAGAAAACTGAGGCAGAAATTATAATAAGACAGCCTCTCCCACAGATTGCTGCTGCCAGTATTCTTGTATCTGATGCTACTTTTTTCTCATTATACTCAATGTATCTGAAACTAAGCTCCACTACAGGTAACTAGCCTATGGCAGTGAGCAGAGGAAATAGTGTTTTCAGTAAGTTAGAGAAAATTCATGTAAAAATGTAAGCTGGTGTTATTAAGTTGGTTGTTGATGCAGTAGAAGTACTGAAGCTTGCTTGTTTAGACAGTTGGCTGTGGTCAAATTAAGCATGCCTGAAATTTGAATAGAGCCACAACTTAAATAAAAGATGACAAACAATTATATCCCACGTTTACTTTTGTGCTAAGGGGAACTGTGACATTTCATTCTGAGTAGCTTCTTAGGCAATGTAAGGATGTGAAAAATTCTATTCCTCTTTTGCTTGAAGTTAAGGCTGTGTGAAGTTGAGGCTTTCTCTCCGAAGCTTCCTGTGATGTGATAATGCAAGGAAAAGTCTTTGCTACTGTGACCAGCTCACCCATCTGTTACGCTGTTGCTTGCTGGATGCACAGAGATTCTCAAACACTGTAGTTAATACTTCCCCGAGGAGTAGACTAATGCCAAAGTTCTCCTGCACCACGTGTCCAGACAAACGGTCTGTCCCTAACTTAAAAAAAAAAAAAAAAAAAAAAAAAAGGCATAAAAGAAAACCTCAACGTTATCTGCTTTGTGATCTGCTTTTATTTGTTGGGGAAAAAAAGCCATATCATTTTCATAAAAAGTGTATCCCAGCTTTCATGCAGGCACAGGCAGTGTCAGTGATTCCATGCCTTTTCAACTGAGAACTTCCCTTGTTTTTACATCTTTTCCATTTTGGTGTTGGAGGTACTTTTCTAATTAGTTCCTTAGCCGTCGTTCCTAGCTAGCACCAATTCAATATCTGAAAAAACCCCAAACCCTGGTGTTTTAACTGCTGGCTTCTCATCTTAGTTTTGCTTTACAGATAGCTCTGAAAATAGCTAATGGACTCCTCTGTTTATAAATTTATTGATCTGAATGATACTGTGGATCATTCCACATCACATCGCCTCGCTTTAAGATATGCCATGGTATGATGAACGTAACAAACTTGTCTGTTGTGGGTTTTGTTTGGTTGGGTTTGGGGTGGGTTTTTTTTCAGTATAAATTTTTACTAGAAAAATTAAAGACTGGCTGTATTCTATCATATAATAGTATCATTTTATATCAGAAAATACAACTGAACGTATGGCTCAGAAGTCATATGTGGTTTACTATATAGGCACCTGTTCAACTGACAATGAGAGCTGACATTACTATAATGGAAATGCCCAATGTATATTTATGGAACATTAATTCAGTCTGTAATATCGCAGCTGTCAAAATCTACTGATGTAGATTTTATTTCATACGTTTTCCTTTTCTTCCTTGCAATTCACTTTGATTTTTTTTGTGTCAGAGCTTTAAAAGGAGATTAGTTAAATGCCCCATTTGAACTATATTCTTTGTCTTCACATTCTTTGTCTTAATGAGCCACGGTGAGCATCTCAGTCTTCTCAGAAGAACAGACTCAATGAAAACAGGACCAGTTTAATGCGATAGGCTGCTTCTGTCTAGCAAGAGGAATAGGGCTGAGATAATACCATATAAACTGACAAAAGAAGATTCCCATAAGTGGAGGATGCTCACAGACTTTCCCGGTCCCCTAGGGAGAGATTTGAATAATGCAAGGTTAAGGGGCTTGGCATGTTTCCTCAGGACAGCTGTTCTAGTCCTGCAGAACAACACGAAAAAAACACAGAGGCAGATCGGGATGGGAGGTGTTATCATACAAACAACGCTTGCCTCACAATGAGCACAAGGTGCAACGCTGGGACAGATGGATAGAGAGAAATCAGGAGGGAAAAGTGAAGATCGTAAACCGGAATTGAGCAAAACCTAGACAAAAAGCAAAGGTATGGGTCACTTGATCTTGAGTTTTGCTGAGGAACTATTTATCCTCTTGACTAACGTGATGAAACAAGACCAGTCACCAATAGAGGGAGGTGGCAGGAAAACATTGGTCACTTAAGGAGTGAGTTGGCTCTCGAGGCTCTCAGTTGCGCCGCGCTTCAGAAGGACAGACAACAGTTGAACATATCGCGGTGGATAGAAGCAAAGTCTTACGGTGGGGCAAGGAAGGAAGACATGACAAAAGGAACAATTGTGTTAGCCAGGTGGGCTGTCATTACTGGCCCACAGGTTGTGGTCCTCGTTATACATTGTCAGCCTCACCCAATAAGATTTAGGCACTTTTAATAATGCGGGAGTGCTCGTTTATAATGTATTAACATATGACTTTATTCAGGTAAATGACAAGTCCCTAAGTACTCTTTGCTGGGGAGAGGGTTTCTACGGCTCAGTTGCCTTTTGGACCCTATTTTCTTTTCCATCTTTAATCCTTTCCTTATAATAGCTTATCCCTATCCACCATCTCTCTCTTTCACAAATTTTATGTAAGTCTTCCTGAGTCATTACGTGGCATCTCTGCATCATTTACTATCTTCTTGTAAATTTGTCCTTCTATACTCCTCACTTTCCTAGATTGTTTTGAATTTTCACAACTTTTTCTTCACCTTTTTATCTTTGAGGTGCTGTGTGATCTCACAAGGAAAAAACGTGCCATCTTTATGCTTGATCACGTGAAATCTTCATGAATGCATATCAATATGACATGTTTTTGTCATTGATCCATCACGTTACAACCGCACTTCTGTCTAATTTGCTGCCTTTTCCACTGTCTGACATGCAGATATAATTACATGTTAAGAAAACCATAATACTGGAGGATGTTTTTTTTTGAATGAGTCTATTATCAGTACTACTTATTTGTGATGAAAAGATAAAAACAAAGGTATGATTGTCAGTCAACATAAGCTGGCAAAACTACTTTGCCTTAAAGCAGTTGAAATCTGGACCCAATAACATATTAATATCACGGGAGCTTCCAGACTTCTGCAGGGATCTTATTTCAGAAAATAAGGTCAGTATTCTAAAGTTAGTGACACTCATTTTTATCAGATAAGCCTGATGGCCCTCATCCGAGTCTACAGAGATTGACTGACTTATTCCACCTTAAAAAGTGAAAAGTGGGAGAGTATGTTCCTCATCAAAAAATCTCATGGCATGAAAACATTCAGAAGCCGTCAGTTTATGTGATGTGAAAAGTAATTAAATGCAACAACAGCATGACATCAGCAGTGGATAATTTTCAGACTTTAAATGTCATTCTCTCCCTTTAAACTCACAGTTGTTTGAGGTTTTTGTCTCCATTTCACAAAATAGAGTACAAAACATTGTGACATGCTTAATATTTCTTCCGCCAAGCCGTCCATTCTGATTTCATTCTCACCCTTTACAGAGTTGTTGATTTCAGCCTGCATTTGGCTGCCAAAAATGCGATTGCACATGCAGCACCAAGAACAAAGTGAAAATGAATTATGCATTGGGAAGGAAGTTACATTTGAGTCAAAAAACTTAAGACTTCAGCACCTCTAAATTACAATATAATTTAGGAGGGAATACATTTAAAGAGATAGCAATGGACTGAGGCGAGAGAGGGTCAGCCATGTCAAGGCTTAATATAATTTACAGTAGCTTTCAATTATTTATTTTTAAGAAGCCACCGAGCACACTGGATCTTTTCAGTGGTAATGTCAAAATATGGATATTGGGAAAAAGACATGAATAATAGTGACAGGTTGTTATGCATGATAATGGTATATGGGGACATTTAAAATATGGATCGCTCACCAGAGCAAAAAGCGCATGTCATTTACTCTGAGAACGCACGCCTGTACGCTTAGTGGCTCTTCTTCTGCACTATAAAAGTTTGCTGCACTTGATTTTTTTTTTCTTTCTTCTTTTCCTTTTTGATTTAAAACTTTTGGCTTTGAAACAATGGCCAGTGAGTTCAGACTTATTTCCCAGAAAGAAAAAACAGCTACAGCTGTTTGCGCTGACCCAGATAGAATAAAAGGAAACTTTTTAAATCTTTCAGTTCATGCAACCAGCGATGCTTTGTTTTTGTTTTTTTTTTATCCATTTCATAATATTATATTTAAGGGAAGCGTGTGGCTTTTGAAGCCCTGGAATGAAGTTTGGAAGATCTGTTTTCAGTTCTTTGACACGCTTCTTTCATAGGAATGGCCAAATGACTCAGCACTCACTTCACAAAGTGTGTTTTGATCCTCAGAATCCCAATTTAGCTTTTGCTTTAATACTATACGCATCAAAATAATTGATAGTTTGATTTCTACCTGCAGATATATGCAAAATAAGGAGCTCCTATAGATATATACCTAGGATACCAGCCTGTGTCTTGACCCCAGAAGGATTCTGAAACCAGGAGATTAATTGAGGTGCCTCCAGCTGCAGACCTGGACAGAAACAGGCCTCCTATGGCTCCTGCATCGTATCTGCCAGCCTCAGGCAGATCTTAGGTGCCTTAAGGTAGCCATTCAGGCAATTTTATTTAGTCATCTGAAATCTGGCTAAATGTGTCCTGCCTATCTGTATACAGGTCATTCTGCTCAGCATTTTCAGATGGTGCTTGTTGGATCAGTCTTACCCAGAAGCTTCCTGGGGACAACAGAATCATGTTCCACAGACTGGATTGCTCGTATCCACACTGAGGTTGCTCTAAAAGCTATTCTCTAGGGTAACAGTAAGCTTTATTTCCTTTGTCTGCCACTGGTATTTTGCCTATTTCCTACCCATATGGTTGTCTTACAGTTTGGGGGCAAGCTATTCGGAGTTGGCGAGTGACCACCTTCTCCCTCTCATCATCCCATAAGGCAACAATCCTGCCTGAGCTTTTGCATGAAAACTTGTTTCCTGCATGACCTGTAAGCCTCAGTGGGTAGTACAGGAATGTTCTGCCTGTTCATTCCTCATTCACCCAAGACCACTGTGCCCAACCCAGTCATCTGAGATGTTGGAACCCCAGATTTGCATGGACCTGAATGGGTTGACAGTGATCTTATGAAATCTGAGAATGTAAAGTCCTGCACTTGTGAAAGAAGATCACCGTTCAGAAGTATATGTTGGAAACAGACTGGCCAAGGAGCAAATCTGTGGAAAGGACTTGATTAGATAAAGCCTTGAGAAACTATGCCTGACTTCAGAGCTGACCTTGCTTTGGGCAGGAGTTTGGAACCTCCTTATATCCTTTCCAACCCAAATTATCCTATGATCCTGTGGCCTATGATATGGAAAAAGTCTATAAATCCAGAAGCCTCTAAATTGCCTGTCCAACACTTTTTTTGGCAGTTCTGGGTTGATAGATATCTTTCCTGCCGAGCAGTAGATAATCAGGCTATTTTAAAATAACAAAAATAATACTTAATATTAGTGAAGTATTTCATACAGCAGGAACAGGTACCTAGCACTTCCTCCTTCTTAGTTTATTGATTTCTATGCCTCTTTTCCACTGTCTTTCTCTTTCCTTTTACTGCTTTTTCTTACCAAGGTAGAAATGCACTGAAGAATACCTGATCGTACAGGGAGATTTTCTCCCTCTTGAGGTATGAGAGTTCTGGTCTCATAAATTAAATACTTTGGGTATTTAAAGAAAGTTTTTTTCAAAGGAAGTGCTACAACCACTGAACATTTGAGGTACAGTGCATACACTTGCACTTCCTTTACATGTTGCTTCTTTACAGGAAAAAAAAGAAACATGACAAGACGTGCTGTAGCTCCAAATTTTGGATAAAATTCATAGTTTGCAGTGTAAGGTACAGAAAGGGAATATTCTGCTGAGGGTTGGGCATTTGCATTACAATGGATAAGTGAATCTTTTAGAGTACTCATGGTTTTCAGTAAACTACTCAGATTTTAGCTTCTGAAGATCCTACTCCTATTATGTATTTCTCCCCAAACATTGTATAAAGACCTTGCTTGCCTCGAAACTATGGCATCTGGTGGTAGCCATAAGTTCATTTAATGTCACCACTATCATTACTGCCGTTACTAAGGGTAGGCTTCATCTGAATAAGTGTATATCTTACCCCTGAGCTAGTGATCTTTTGGCTCTCTTAAGAAGAAAGGAGATAAATAGTTATTTTTAGGGTACAATAAAGCTTATTCTTTGGTAGAAATCTAAAATATGTCATCTAAAGAGACTGCTTTTCTTAAAGTGTGGGGGTTTGTTTGGTTTTGGTTTTCTATAGAGTATAAAGGTAACCTTAAAACTAGCTGAGGAATAAACATAAAATATATAAAGACCTAAAATTAGCTGAGGTGAATCGTTCTTTATCTCTTTTTGTGGATTTAGCTCTTTCTCTTTCTCAGAGGTGGACTGTGCTTACTTTAAAGAGAGAAGTGTAAGGGGACATTGTGGGATTTTTTTTTTTCCATTTTGTCATTTAAGACTTCAGGAAAGCACTGATCTGAGTTTTGTACTTTGGAAATGCTTTTTGTTTTGGAGGGTTTGTATGCATTTTTTATTTGTTTGTTTTCTGCTTTGGGTTTTTTGGAGAGAAAGAGGTTACTGCTGATAGGTTTTACTGTCCTGTCAGCTGCCATGCTGGTAGAGACAAGGAAAGGCTGGAATTGTGGAGATGTTTGGGGATTCAATTTTGCAACAGCACATGCAAACTCCTTTCATATGCAATGATAGCATAATTTTATTTTTCGCTTTATCAAATTAACATAACTGATTCATATTAACATCAACAGTTCTGAACACACCAAGTGACCAAGTGTGTATGAGTATGAGCTGAAATCACCACTTTTCTGTTAGTCATAGTAAGGAATATCTAAAGACACTGTGAAATAAAGAGGAAATAATTTTCTAAGCATTGCATCTTCTGAAATTCCTTATTGATTTTCTAGTACAATCTTATGATCTTGTTTGATATCACAACAACAAGAGAAAATGGGAATTATCTGATCTTTGGTTTATCTATAGATCTAATTTCTTGTGGTAGGAAAATTGTCACAAACATAAGCCAAATCCTAGAGCTAAGTAGCTTCTAAACTGTTCATTCTGCACTTTGTCTTTGTTGTCTTTCCAGATTTCTGAAGTGAAGATCATTGTGTCTGATCATCGGTCATGAAATACAGTCTGTGGTGGAGCGAAAGAGTGGGTTCTTTTGTTTTGGGTTTCTGCAGAGTGTGAACTTTGTGAAGAAAGGCAAAATAGCATCATTCAGGTGCTATTCAAGAACATCATCTAAGAAAGGTAGGAACAAACATGTTATATGTACCCTCAGGCAATTTTTGCCTACTGGGGAAGGGATTGCAATGCTGCCTTTCTGGCTGTCCTCACAAGCATACAGAAAATCGAGAAAGTGGGCAAAGTGGGCAATTAACAGCCACCTAACCTAGTCCCAGCCCTCCTTGTTTCTTCTTTGCTTCATTTCATGACAACAAACAAACAAATACCTCTCAAACCAGAAGCAAACAGTTCCTCACCTTCTACCAAAAGCCACACAGGGACAATACTGGGCTCAAACTTGAGAACTGCAACTGATCAATAGAGGGATGAAGGGTAAATAAGACCTTTTTCTCCTTTCAATACCTTACTCTGTTGTTTCTTTTGTGGGAAGGGAGTTAGCTGACGCCAAGCTGTTTATCTTCTTCCAACACAGATGAACTATAGCCACTCTCATTCATCACTCAGCCCAGGACTGCTGCACCTGTGAAAAGATTGGCCTAGAAAGCTGGGGCTGGATCGTGACAGTAAGAATTGTCCAGTCTAGTTTCTTATAAGGCAGGACATTTAAATGGTACTGTTTAGTAATACCGAATTTGCTAAGGTTTGTAACAGCAGTCCATCATGAACAGCACCTGCTCAGCAACCCGACAAAGCATGACTTTGTCCTTTACCAATATCTGACCCTATGAGGCATCACTCCTAACGTGAGTCCTTTGAGCCAAATACCTCATAGACAAGGAGTTTTCCTGATGATCTTGAATTTGCATTTGGAGGTGCCAGTCTACGCCTTGCAAACTTTCACGTTTTACTCAGGAATCTTGCAAAACTCAAAGTTTAATGGTCTCTCACACTCTCTTTCCTCAGGTGACTCTACCCTTCAGGAAGATTTATGCATACCTGTCAAAAGCTGCTAGATTTCTATCTCTCTCTCTTTCTCCCTCTCTCTCTTTTCTTCCCACCCCTTAAGTTTCAGAGCTGGTTGTCACTCTTTAACAGTTTATTTTCCATAAATATACAGTGAGCACCTCACCCTTTCCTCAACATTGGAGCACATTCTTCTTTCATATGCAAATCCTCTCAGTCAACAATGTAGCAGGAATATGTTTAAACAAGAATAGAGATAGCTAATCAATGTACCTTCCTAAAATTACTTATTCCTGAGTTGCTGATTCTGCCTTTGCTTGGTCCTTGCTCGGGTACAACTCTTATGAATGTCTAGGGAAGTTCAGTTTGTGAAACAACTGAGGGAAATGTGAGCAAGAGTATTAGCATATGAATCTATATTAGTCTATTATTACATCAGAGATATCACTGGAGTGGACTCTTGAGGGTATAAATACACTGCAGTCAGTTCTTACTGACTTCCTTCTGTTATCATTGTACATTTCCTCCAAAGCAGGGGCATGTTACGACTTGGTCTGTAAATCTGGGCAACCCCACAGCGTTATACAGGTGTTCCAGTAGTACCCAAGTTGATGAGTATCTCAGATCTGTTTTCCCCTCCCCCTATTTAAATTGGTTAAATTAAAATTTTTCCATTTAACTCTATTACCTTTTGCCTTACTGACATTTGTTTAGAGGGGATTCTGATGTCTCTATATTAGCCAATTATTTTTCAGATCTGCAGATATGTGTTCAGAAACATTCATTTCCAATCACTTATTAAATGTTGAGATATAAAAACCTCATTTCCAGCTGTATAGTCTGCAAGAGCTTTTAAACAGTCTTATTGTGGCAAAAGGCTTTCTTATGATTTTGATCACCTGATGACCATTGAAAATGCATTTATTGAATGCTGAGTAGCCTCAACTTGTCCTGTGCATCCAAAATTCCTTGCGAATGTTCTCCTGTGGCACAACTCATTTCACCTACCTTCAGCCTTTTAAAAATTAGTTGCTCAGTTTACATTAGCCCTCCGTGATCCTTCTATAGTCGATGGAGAAAGAGATGGGCAACTTCAGAGAATAATTCCCTTTATCCTAAGATAATTGAACAGCCTGAGTGTTCAGCTTCTGTGTGTCTAAAGCTGAGTGGAATAAATATCATCCTAGAGCACTGGGTCTGAGGTGTGTGGTCATGTGTTTTACACAGTCATAAAGCTCAGTGTCCATTTAATATGACTTTAATTTGGAGTAAAATTCTTCACATGATAATGATACAAAAATTATCTTCTATTGGCTATTGGAAGGTTGCTGAACCTTTTCGATAAGTTGCTCATTCAAATGAACATTGAATTGTGTAGGTGCCACTATACTCTTTCTCAGTAAGTCATTATGTTTCTCCAGAATGAGATCTATGCCTTACACAATTCTAGGTAACATAAACATCAAATAGGGACTGAATCAGCCATATTAAGAAAAGATTTTTCATTATGGCATGTTTTTAGCAAGGTACCTTTGGTGTTTTAAAATGTCCTATTGATGTTGGTAGATCTCCAGTTGCCATTTCAAGATACTCTTTGATGTCTTGCATAATGTTGACCAGTATATGACTTTCTCAATTGCAATCCACTTTCCTCTGGAATAAGCTGGTCTTCAAAAAATGATGCCAAGTACTTTAGGATGAGCTATTTATATTATTTATAAAGCTGGCTTAGTAAAGAAATAGGTCTGGAGTTCTTCAGCTTTGAAATATTCTTCTCTGACTTTAGGAGTACTGCAAACTTTATTTGTTGCAATACTGACATTTTTTGTAAACAACTTAAATGAATTAAATATTTGAAGTAAACAGGCATTTACTGTAGGTTCAAAATTTTTTACCTGCTTGGTGAAAATGTTAGAACCATCAGCTTTTCCATTCCGGAAAGAGTGAATATTCTCCTCATCTTATTACTCAATTAATGATTTTTGTTCCTTGTTGTAACTTAACTCTTTTAAGAAATAGACACGACATGTATTTTTATCCCAGATCTAATCTCAGAACAAGCTAATCTAACTTTAATCTACATTGTTTTGTTGCCCACAGCAATTTTATCTGTAGTGGCATGCGGTTCAGCAGAATCCAATGAAGACTGAGGATTCATTGTTATCTGCACCAGAGATGTACTAGTTTGGATATATCTATTATATAAACCCAACTGCAGCTGCACTTGAAATATACTTTTATGCTGCCCTGTAACAATATTCTTGTTATTCCTTAGAGTGAACAGTATGCTGTGGTCACAGAGCATCCAATTACATACATTCTTCTTTCAGACCTTTAGAAATTTAAGGTAAAGATGATGAAAAGCCTAAGACTACTAAGGCTGCTAGGCACAAATATTTACTGGAGAATATGTAAAACCACACCAGTATGTATTGCTCACAGAGATCAGAAAACCATGTTTCTAACATTTATGTCAATTATGTCAAAGGACTAGATTCTGTCTGTCCCTGGAAATGTCGGACAGTAAGAACAGAGATGAGAAATACCTGTTACTTCATTGCTCTTCCACTTACTGACAGTCCAGGATTCTTTCCTCTAAGATACTTTATATCCTTCTTTAAATATTCAAACCGAGGGCAAAAAGATTATCCAACAGTGTTAATGTCCAATTTACTTTGCTTGAAGTGCACTAGAAAGGAAAATTTGCCTTAACAAGGATCAACGTTACACGCTAAAGGACTTGCACTAAACTACATTGATTAATTTCAAAGATACTCAGAAAATATGCACATGTTCCAGACTACTTTTTTTTTAAGGTACTATGAGATTCTGTAGGTACTCCTCAAACAACACTGTATCAGAAGCATCATGTTTCCCTGCCTATACAAGCCCTTGCCAGATCTTCAGCTGCTGTTCGGTAGAGGCTTCCTGGGGACAAAGGGATATGTCCAGGATTAGAATCATGATCCTGAAATTCTCCTTACTCATTGGCAAACATGATTAGGGAATAAAGCTCTTGCATTCAAAGGCTCCAAAGCACGCTAGAGTGACAAGGGAATTTTTCATGGACAGTCAAAACAAAAGCTTTTCCAAAGTAAGTAAGCAATTTTCACATCTACCATTGATCACAGCAGTACCCTTGTGTGTCCTTAAGGATTCAGACACGGTTTCTCATAACTGTGAACAGTTACAACTGAAGCAGTCCTCTTGTTATCGGTGGGGATGTTGGGCAAGTGGCGGTTCCCTGGTATGAATAAGCAGTGCACAGCTGGTTCTACGTCTCCTCAGTATGCAGTAAAATAGAAGTCAAAACCCACGGATGTGAGGACCCTGTGGTCTGCTCGCTCCAGCAATAAAGAAGGAAATTTTACAGTGACACGCTGAATGGGTTTTTCATCACTGTGTTTGTGCTAAGAGACTGAGTTGGACTCAGTTCAGGTAGCAGACCCGTTTTAGTGAAACAATGCTTTGGGGCTTATATTAGAGGGCAAAATAAAACATAATGCTTCCCTATCTCCAGCTTCAGAAGCAACTCTTGCTGTGTTTTTCAACCTCCTTTAGAGGTTTCTATTGGCAGAACATCAGTCACTTTATTTCTATAGCACCACTCTTCATAGCTTTAAAAGTGTTTCATAGAAGCCAGTAACATCCCAATTTTGAGCACCAGCTGACAAATTATGTGTTCAGAAAACATACCTCAGTTCTTTGTTTCAAAACCTAGTTGATCTAGTTTAGTTTAACATAGGGTGTGGGGGGGTTTGGTTTGTTCGTTTGTTTTTTAATAACTCCTTGTAGGTTGCATGGTTAATTTACAAATAATGTTCATGTAGCAGCAAATAGTATTACACATGCAAATATCCTGCTTTGCTCTCTTGCTATCCCTCATACAAACATATGATAAATACGATTTTTTTTACAATGGATGCATATTCTGAGTCCTACATTTGGGTATTAAAATCAAGAGCTGAATACACTGAATGTGAGATACAGCTTCTTATTTATTTTGCTTTTTACTATTTTCCTTAGCAATCTGCTTGCACAATGCTCTTATTTAAACAAGTGGTATAATTCGTGGTTTGAGGTACTATTCAGTATAAATTGTCCTTTAACTCTGAAAAATAATCTTGCTGCCATTTTTTCCAAAGATGATCTGTATCTAAATTGAGAAAACTCCTGTGGAAGTCAGGGGTTTCATATTTAAACCAGGGCATTTATCTTAGTGTAGTTTTTTAACCAATAGTCTTGAGTCTGTCACAGTTGTTCCAGATGTCTCCCATACAGTTAGAAGAGGAAGTACGTGTCTTCCAAATGTGACTCAGAGGAACTAAGTGCCAGTGACTATATAGGTAACTTAGGTATCTCCATGGGATTAACAGATGAGACAGGAGGACACTTAAAGGTGCAATATGGGAGAAACAGATGTATAAACCCAAGCTGAAGAGAGAATACCTCTCTCCACTTGAAGCCAACAATCTTTTCAGAGTAGACTGTTTGAGAGAGGATGAAATCTCCTCTCCCATTTATCCTGGTGGTCAGAAAAGTTCCTTCAGAAATGGGGAGAAACATCCTCAAAAGCCTCCATCAGACTGAGTTTGAGCTGAGTTTGAGCTTCCACATCCCAAGGAAGCTTCATTATCCCTTGCCTGAACAGAAAGAGTTCTCTAGCCTGTGTGCTGCAGCTAGATTACTTAATCTACCAAAAAGGCATGTATGTCATGTTGGACTGAAACACAAATGAGTAAGAGTGAATTAATCTTACAGAGTTATCTTCTTGAATTTTAGAGTCTCTTTTTAGTTATGTTTACGTGCTTTATCTCTCGGAGAGTATCTCTTAGTAGTGGGCAATAAAATCCAAATTCTGCTTGATTATTCTGCCTCTGGCTTACACATTTTATGTTGCTTTACTGCACCGTGACCCAGATTTAGCAGCAGTGACGGAATACGTACTGGCCTCTGGCTGTTCCATAATATGGTTGGTAAAGCACAATTTTGGAAGTGAGAGCTGTGGCCTCCTTCACCCACATCTGGAGACAGAGCTGAAACCAGTTTTAGCATATCCTAGGATAACATACAAACTATGGGCCAGTGGTATAAAATCGTGGCTTTGATCAAACACCAAAGATTATTCCTTGGCAGGACAGCCGTATTTGACAGGCCGTTGAGAATGAGGCGTCAAAGACAGCACAATGGGCTGGTAAGTATATCTGATGTGACTAGCTACAGCGTCATCCCCTGACCACCGGGCCAACAACAATTCCTCATGCCTTTGGTGTTGACAGTTATAACAAGCTATCTGGAGTTCATTCTTTGGTGTACTATCTAGAAAGACCCTCTCTCTTCTGTCAATATATTACCAACTTGGATTGTTTCAAAAGAGTTTTCTATCCTGTTTAACAAACTAACTTAAAAGGAGAAAAGTAAAAGATTCATTGAAGGCAGAAAATGAGTAAGTGTAGCATACAAAGAGTAGTTTATTATATATCTCTATTTGCACTTCTGCTATTATTAACATGTGCACTTAGAAACAAACCTTAAAGCAGAGCCCTAAAGCTGATTAAATCAAATGCAGATGTGGAATTGGTGCAAAACAGATGCTGAAAAGCCATGTCAATATCCTAAAGGAATCCATTCCCTATCAGAAAGAAACTTAATTTCTACTATAAAGAATTTGATTATGTATTGTTATACCAAATGTGATTAATGTTTTGTGGTGATTAATCAACTGCAAAATATATAATTATGCCATCTGTATTTTTCCAGCTTCTTGTCACTTAAGAATTCCACTGGGGAGTGGGAGGTGGGATAATGAGTACTGGTGGCATTTAGAGTGCTTAAAACTGTAGTCTGAAAGCCTGGGGAATCTAGTAACAAAAAGAACTGGCATTTATTCTAATAGCAAAACCTCTAAGCATATTAAGTAAGAACCCAGAAGACCCATTGGCTTGATAGCTACTTATGTGGAAGACCCAGTTATGGGGTTCAAACAGCCTGGGACCCATGAGGGCTTGCTCCAATTCAAAGGTAACCCATTAAGACCCCAGGAGAGCACTCAGAATTTGGCTTTCGGACCACCTCCTGCTGTCTGATTTATGAAACAGCCTTGACACTGACGCAAGGATCATCGACTGTCTTGCGGTTGCAGGCAAAGTGAAGCATATTTGCAGTGGCAGATGAGGGCAAAGAATAACACTAACTACTTACATATTAAAAAAACCTCTTTTCTTTCTTTTTTTTTTTTTTTCTTTTTGTCCCTGGGTAAAGCACTGGGTTAGGTTCAGACCTGAAGTAAGACACTTGGCCCACAAAGTCACCTATCAAACTAAAGAGATGACTTTTCAAAATGTCATGCAGAATTGAGGTGAAAAGTAAAAGAGGTAAAAGTAAAGGTTCCTTAAGCAAGTTGGTCCCATCCACACCACATATGAGTGATCTGTATCAGTCTTTTATCTACTCCCAAATTAAAATACATCATTTTGTAGGTTCATCGTTCATCTGTTTGGTATCTGCAAAGGGAAGAAAATGTGAAGACTGAATTCAGAGTCTTAATGAATCCCACATGCTTGTAGGAAAAGCATTCTGGTAATATTTTGCACTCTATTTTCTTTTCAGCAATTCCTTATTTTGTGTTTTAGTGGTGGGGTTTTTTTTGGTGGGTTGTTTGTTTGTTTTATTTTTTTTAATGATATAAATGGTATGTAAAACATGGTCTAACAATTCTTCCCCTTCTCTGCTTCATTTGACATTGTTGTAAATTAATATGTTGGAACACCTCAAGTTCTTTACTGTGAGAGTGATTTTGATGGCTGTGGAAACCAGTTTTCAACTTATTACGCTCTCCCAGAGTTTCACTGTGGCTTTGGGCAAATACCTTATGTACAGTGAAGTTCAGAGTCACCTAGCTGGCAGAGGTATTTGCAAGCCCAGTACACCAAGAGGTCTACATCCCAGGGGTGAGTACATAGGCTTTCTGTAGGTTCAACAAATAATTAAACATCTCTAAAGAAAGAGAAGAGGGACACAGCCCCTATATGTACCTTGGATTTTGATCGTGGTGTAGCTTTGAACAAAAGATTCATGGGGTCTGATGGAAACTAAATGCAAAAAGCTTGAAATTGTAAACCAGTTACCATGCTTATTTTGTGTCACCTTGGACTTGTGTCTGGGACGAAAAACACAGGTTTTGCAAATAGACTAAAGTCTATTTAAAAGTCTAAAAAAGGAGCAATACACATACCCATATACAGGCACCTACTGACATTTTAGACACCCACCAATAGCGGTTAGTGTTCAGCTGTAACTCCAGAAGACCATGGACAACCCAGAGATGTTGTGTCATGTTTGCCAGCTCCTTTGCCAGACTCTGTGGATAACTTGGATATCAGGGATATCATGGGCTCTTGACCCTGCATGCTTGTTCAGGTATTTGGCCCACCCTATGTCTTTTAGTATATGGATCTTCATATCTATCAGCCTTTGAATTCGCCCTGTGAAAAGGTATCTTTGGCTTCCTTCTTATGTTCTGTCTCTCTCTTGCCTTTTTAATTTGTAACACATTTATACAAGGTCTATAGCTCCTGATCTGCTGGGGGATTGGTCTTGATTGGTTCAGGCCTCTTGCAGCTCCCGTGATAAAAAACACAGTGATGTTGCTAAAGTTAGTCTCTGGCATAACTCATGGATCAGGGGAGACGTACAGGCTGATAAAGGAAAAGAAAGATTCTGTTTACATGAACACATGTTTTGATAATGAGCAATAACAGGGGAAAAAATAAACTGCAATAAAAGGTGCATGACAGTTTGAGTTTGGGTGATATATACGTGGTTTTAAAGTTGCCTCAGAGTGTCAGTGTTTTATTCATGGCTGGCAGCTAGTGTGAATGCAGCAGAAGCTAGTGTAATGGTTTGAAATATCAGTGCAATTATGTTTTAGGGTCAAGTAGCTTTTTAATGTCCTTCTTGGTTTAAAGAAAAAAAGAAAAAAAAAACATAAAAAAAGAAAAAAGAGAAATGAGATGGGGAGAAATACAAAAGCAAACAAAGTATGCTTCTAAAAAAAGAACATAAAAAGGTAATGAAAAGACAAAAATATTTGGAATCGTACTACTCTGTCCAATGTGAGACAGGTGGCCAGCTGCAGTACCCCATTTTGTGTTTCTCCCTGTCATTTCTTCCCTTTCAAGGGTCCTTCAAATTGCAGAACATCCTGAGCAACAGCAGAAGTAGCTGGTGTCACCATGTCACCTTCATCACCTTTCGTTCGTTCCTTCTCAAGTACTTACAACTTGTTAGCCATGACTATTGCTCTCATGCTGTTCTTGGTACAGTTTGGATGAAACGTATCCATTACGTGTGTGTGTGTGACAAGTATTAAAGAGTGCATGTGCACGAATGATCAGCAGAAGTATTTGTGAATTAACATAAGAACAGTAAATCTAAGTTAGGAAAGTAGTTACTGGATGCTTCCTTTATCATCAAAGAAAACAGGCACCACAAAAAGGATGATTCAGACCACTGGTGATTTTGCCTGGAGTTTGCACCCTAATTTTCACCTTAATAGAAACAGGGAACAATAGCATTGATTTCAGTGGTGACGAGATTTTTAATTTACTGCAGTGGAAGTGAGAAGAAAACTTGGTTCCAGCATGCCTTCTGTATTCCAGCCATTCTTTCAACATGAAATGTTCCAATTCTAAAGAACGGACAAAGCGCTACAAAATGTACTGTGGGGAAACCACCTACACTCTTCTATGACTGGATATGAAAGAAAAAAAGCCTGACGACCCAATAGGTCATTCTCATTGCTAATTTTTATGATTTCCTGCCAGTCCTTTTCTCCAAGTCTTGATTAAATATTCAGAAAAATCATTACTTATACATAAAGCTAATCATTTAAAGGTGCTTCAAATCGAGCGACTACAAACACTTTGTTAAAGGAAGGCGACATTCAAAAGATACCATATCTCTGAGTCCCAATTAGGCCAGATCATTAAGGAAATATATTGCAATTAAGTTTATATCCACTGGATGGAACTTGTTGCCAGATAACAGGAATCTCTCAAATGTTTTTTCTTTTCATTCTGTCATGATTATTATCACAGTATGAGTTCATTATTTCACATAAAATATAGTCAAACATTATTGAATTTTGAAAAAATAAATTAAAAAGTCAATTTACCTAATTAAACAATTATAAGTTCAAACTTACAATTACAAATGAAAACAAATACGAAAACTATGTGGTGCAAAGGATTCTTTTCTTTCAAATGGATACATATATGTCTCAGCAGTGTTAACTCCTAGAGTACTGTGGAGAGGTGGATGTACTTCTTTTAATCACATTATACTGAGGACCTGTTTTGAGGTCACTTCATTCTGCCTCAAGGATGATCCAAATACTGTTCCACTACGCATTTTCTCTGTCTTCTTCAGAGTGCCAAATTCAAATAATCTCTTCAATCCCCAATTGCAATGCATCTAGTCTAGCTCCAGTTATGACATATGTAATAGCTCTCAAATGCTGTCCTGAAGCTTATACTTCCTACTCTACCATTGATGACTTCTAGAAATAGCTCTTGTCCCATTCGCAAGCTTCCAGCTCTCAGTATAAGAAGCTGCTGCTCTAATTGAACCTGTTTTCCAAATTGCACAATTGCCAGTATGGTGTCCCAGCACTGGAGGTACTCCAAGTTCAAGAACACCCTTTCCATAAAAAATGTGCTGTAGTCAACTTTTCTGTCACTTTGCTTTTTCTCCATCATGAATTCCATCATCCTCTCCAGCCTGCTTGTACAGTTGTGAGTTATGGAAATTGCAAATTGTTTTAGGTCTCCGTTGCCTTTGAATTCTGATTGTTTTTCTTTCAGGGAACCCATCCTGAGCTTGAATATGACAACGTTAAACAGATCTTTTTTTTTGGCTGAAGTTCTGCCTCCTGCCTTTGCTAGGCACTAGTTCCCACCATGTGTTTTTTAGCAGAAAACTCAACAGACTGTAAATTAATTAGTTTGGGATTTGCTGTAGGCCAGAAAGAGACATACACAAAGATAGTCTTAAATTGCTGGCTTTTGCTGGTTCTTTATGTGGTGTTTATTCACATCAACCCACCTTACCTGAACATTTTGTTTGCAGGTGGTTGTGTTTGCACTAGCGTATTTATAAATCCTGTCAGGAACCTCACATCCCCCTACAATCCTTCAGCCAAAAAAGAAATAAAAAAAAATCTAATTAGTACTGCAAACTCAAAAACAATGGTTAATTATCATAGGTACAAAGTACATTTAAGTACAGAGGGAAGGATCTGCAATACTAGTGCTTTCTTTCTGAGATACCATAACTCTCTTGTGCGTCATTCAGGACAAGCCATGTAATATTGGTTGACTGTTCAACGGTTTTGGTGACATAGGTCAGCTTTGGCTTTTCCTGAAGATCTTGTAATGGACTCTAATACTTCAAAAAAATGAAAACATTTTGAAGGGCATAGCAACTGGAGTGACACATGACATACCTTGCAAGTGGGTAAGAATTGCCCACTGATCATTTCATGAAAGGAATGAAGCTGCCCTTGGAAGTATCAGGCTCTGTGAAGTATGAAATCCAGCAAGATTCATAAATGATCTCCTCCCTCAAAAAAAGAGCAAGTGAACTGATTATCCCTGACAGTGCAAATAAAGGTTTCTTCCAAAGAGACAGCACAATGAGAAAACTGGTCTAAGTGTGAATACATTTTCAGCAGCTAAATTTACCCTAAACTGTAACTCACAGGACCGTGCTCTGATGATGATGGCTCACTTTACCGCAGATCCCAGAGGTTCTCATCCAGCTTGGTGCCATAAGGTGCTGAAGACGGACAAACACATAAGGCAGAATTTCATCATGAAAGATCCTTTAGTTAGGGGTTCCGGTACTGCACCCCAAGTTGACATTTAAATCTTTTTGTCTCCCTTTTGCTTTGTCTTCCTTTTTCCCCTTTTCTCCTTTTTCTTTTTTTTTTTTTTTGTAAAAGAACATGTTTATTTACATTACTTATCCTGTGAGTTTTATGGGTTTTGTTATCATATAACTACACTAAAGAGCTGAGGATTAAGAAGTAAAATCATTACTTATGTCTTTGGGGGAAAGGTACCTTTGTATTAAAAGAACCCCACAGAAAATTATCATAAAATAGTACATAAGACTTTTTAAATAACTTATTAATAAGTAATACTTTCCAGCTGGTAATCCCTTTGGCAATACAGTATAAAATATATATTTAGTGAAAAACTTAAAAAAAAAAATCCAACACTTTGCAAACATAAAATTCTCTCTGCCAGTTCTTATCATCTATCTTTGAAAACAAAAGAGTAGACAATATACATCTCTGGATAAAGGAGAAGCTCATCAACTCTCTAGACAAAGAACACCTCCTTCCTTTTTTAAAGCATTTGTTTAGGGCCAGTGAAAGGCAGCAGTTAAAGTATAAAAAACCTTGAAATCTAGTTCCTTACTTATCCTCTGAGAACAGACAGCACCAATAGCAACAATTAAGCTTTTCTTCAGTTACACTCAGTAATAGTGTATTCCTGAGTCTTTATACAGAATTTCTATGAGAGAAAGAATAATTAAATCCTGCTCTCTTTATTTCTCCTGTCTTTTCTTCTTTTCCCTCCACCATCAGTGATCTAGAGCAGAGTGTCTACAGTGCTTCTTCTGTGGCTGCCGTCAGAAATATGAGTTTTATTTGCAGTGAGCAGAACTTTTTACAGATCTGCCAACTCCTTGTCATATGCTCATGTCTCTCTTTCATTACCAGAATGGGCTGAATATGAACCAGTTGTAAGAGACAGAAATAGAAAGATTCTTTGTAAGTCCAAGTGGCCACCAGTGACGAGTGGCGCTCCTCAGGGATTGGTACTGGGACCAGTGCTTGTTTAACATCTTTGTTGGTGACATGGACAGTGGGATTGAGTGCACTCTCAGCAAGATTGCCAACGACACTGAGCTGTGTGGAGTGATCAACATGCTGGAGGGAAGGGATGTCATCCAGAGGGACCTGGACAGGCTTGAGAGGTGGGCCTGTGCAAACCTCATGAAGTTCAACAAGGCCAAGTGCAAGGTCCTGCACGTGGGTCAGGGCAATCCCATGCACAAAATACAGGCTGGGCAGAGAATGGATTGGGAGCAGCCCTGAGGAGAAGGACTTGGGGGTGTTGGTGGATGAGAAGCTCAACATGTCCTGGCAATATGCGCTTACAGCCCAGAAAGCCAAGTGCATCCCAGGCTGCACCAAAAGAAGCGTGGCCAGCAGGTCGAGGGAGGTGATTCTGCCCCTCTACTCCACTCTCATCAGACTTCACCTGGAGTACTGCATCCAGCTCTGGAGACCCCAACATAAGAAGGACATGGGCCTGTTGGAGTGAGTCCAGATGAGGGCCACGAAGATGATCAGAGGGCTGGAGCACCTCTGCTATGAAGACAGGCTGAGAGAGTTGGGGTTGTTCAGCCTGGAGAAGAGAAGGCTCTGGGGAGACCTCATAGCAGCCTTCCATTCCCTAAAGGGGGCCTAAAGGAAAGATGGGGAGGGACTTTTTATCAAGGACATGTAGTGATAGGACAAGGGGTAACGGTTTTAAACTGAAAGAGGATAAATTTAGCTTAGATATTAAGAAGAAATTCTTTACTGTGAGGGTGGCAAGACACTGGAACAGGTTGCCCAGAGAAGTTATGGATGCTCCATCCATCCAAGTGTTCAAGGCCAGATTGGACAGGGCTTTGAGTAACCTGGTCTAGTAGGTGTCCCTGGCCATGGCAGGGGGGTTGGAATTAGATGATCTTCAAGGTCCCTTCCAACTTAGACATTCTATGATTCTATGATTGTATAAGTCTTCATTTTGGTATGCAATACACACTTGTTTGGATAGTATATATAAGTATTTTTGTCTGTTCACAAAATAAGGCTACAAGTTTATTTTAGGAAAGAGATAAAGAAAACACTTGTGTGAAAATACTCTATAGGTATCTGCAATTAATTCTCAACCATATACACGTAGTTTGTCCTAGCTGTGAAGTAACAATGCCCTTGAGGCAGAGACTCTATCTGAGTTTGGGCATGATGTAAGACAAAGAAAACGATGTCAGTCATGACTGATTCATTTTCATACCCTTGTGACTCATTTTTTACCATGTTCTTCATTTTTCGTTTAGCTAGAGGTTTTGATTGTAAGGGATATCCCAACAATGATGTAGTCAATGTTAACAGAAATCTGAGTGTGATCCCACAGAATATTTGATTTTCCCTCCATGTTTGTCATCCAAGAAGCAAAAACAATAACAAACAGTCCAAGTGGACAATTAGGTTGATATTAAATTACTAATACAGAGAACATTTACACAATAATGGTTGGTAATAATGCATGAGCTCTCCATGGGCCGCAGCATATTTGCTTAAACTACCCATCCAGTAACTCCGAGTGTGAAGAATTTAAAGTTTTTTGTAATAATTTATAAATATTATGTTACGACCTGCTTATTTTGATGTTGTGTTTGTTTATATGTATGCAATGAATTAATTTAGTATGTAGTTTGTCAGGAAAGCCACTCAGGAAAGTGGAGAAGGGATTTCTGATATACACATCTTGGTATACTCTGCACACCATACGGAGGTCTTTTACAGAGATGTCCTATATCAGCCCTTCCCAAGAAACCAAAGTGGTGGGGAATACAGAATCAAGCTAGTGTTAAAGAAACAATTGGAAAAGCTTTGTGAGACTCAGACCTCAACACCAAGCTCTAAGAATGTAGGATCAGGGATGCCATCTTAAGGGTTTTTTTTAAGGGTACATGGATAATAGGGCAAACTGAAGGAAGTTTTCTCTGTCCTCGGAGTACATCAGATTCAAGTAACTTCTGGTCTGGTGGTCATAAAGCCACTTTACTGTAATGTGCAACGTGAGGTATTGAATCTTTTTGAGAAATAGCTTATATTATCTGATGTTGCATCTTGCATAAATCAGGCCACCCGTCCTCTGAACTGGAATCGCTTTGGGTCCAGCTGCTTTAGCTGCTGAGGCTCTCCCATCAATCTGCCCTGTCATTGAGACATAACGTTAATAATGCACATGTGTGCACAGTGTGAAATACTTCAATGATTTCCATATGAGGCTTTTATCCTACTTTAAAGGTATATGCTACTTATCTCAGTATGCTTCAGTTCATTCTAGGAGTGCTAGTTCTTAAGGAAGAGAGTTGCAGGGGCCTTGATTCATTAAGGTAAGTCAGTAAATTATAGAAGATGAGCAACATCTTATAGCCAAAACTTAATCTGAAAGCGAAAACTTGGTGATTCTTTTCTCAAACTGTGCTTTCCTGAACAAATTACTATAAGGTAATTTAGTATACAGTCTGATGATGTTATCTATGTTTTACATTTGCTGCAAGGTATTAATATGCACAAAGACAGCTATGAAAGAGTAATCCTATAGAGACCCATCATCACTACGCCATGGCAATATCTTCATGTAACTCACACCCTCTGAAAGCCACATGCACAATAAAGACCTGAAGAGTGTGAAAAGAGAAAGTCCAAAGAAAGGATTAAAAGTACAGCTATTCCTGTAATTGTGACATTGAGTAACAAATCTGTAGAAATCCAAATCTGTTTGAATATAAATTCATGAGCCCAAGAAGGGGCAACTTTTGAATAAATTAGTCACGGTGAATAGTTTACCCAATTTTATTACAATCTGGAAGTGCGGAGCTCGGTATGATATCTTTTTTACCTGATTTTTAATGTCCCGAAGCATTTGCTGTGTTGTTTCCTTTGTAATCAGCAGCTTTTTTACAGCCAAGCAATCTCCCAATTTAAATAACACACAACAGAGCAACGTGCTGCAGCCATATCCTGTCAGTTTAGCCTCTATCGCCTCAATGCCCTATTAATATCTCAGGTGAACCTTAGAGTCGCTTCAGCAAGAACATGGAATTTTAGTCTGAATATGGTTTAAGATGACCCTCAAAATTTAGCACATTTTCCTAAACAAGGTTGTTCTGCAACATTGTTCAACATTCTCATTTTCAGAGGGTCATCTCTAAAAATGGACAGATTCTTCAGTTACTTCATTATACATATCCATACAGGCAGACAGACAGACAAAGTTAACTATCTCAGTAGAAACTACACTGAATTAGCATCAGTCTAGCTGAGCTATGGATCAAAGAAAGGTCTCAACCTTTTTAAAGTTAGCTGTGTTTTTTACTATTTTTCTCAAAATGTGAATACATTTCAATAACATCAGAAAAAGCTGCTTGCATAAAGTCTCACAGTGACTTGCATTAAAACTAGGAACGCTGCAGAAGTTATTTAACCTGTTATCTAGTGACCGCAAAGCATAACTCTCGCCTCACAAAATAATTAAATATCTTATACTTCCTGATCTACAAATCATAAACAACTTGGACAGGTTTGTATGCCAGTGTTCTGGATTTTTGAATAGGACCAAGCTCTGTCACATCAGTATTCATCACTCACGCCTCAGGTTGAAAGGGGAAGGGAAAACAAAACATAACAAAACAAAACAAAAAAACCCCAGAAACATGAGAAGAGGAGATCAAAGGACCAGCTGTGAAAGGGGGAAAAAAATGCTTTTCAAGTGCTCTGTAGTTTTTCTCTTGGTAATGGATTCTCATCACAAACCCTAAGCAAGGAAACATGACATTGTGTGAATATAATTTTTTTTTTTTGCCTAAGAAATATATATATATGGATATATATGGGTTTGTTGCTTATTAGAAATGACTGACTTTTCTGAGAAGGCACTTGAAAGCCAAAAGAAGAGAAAGTCAGATATCTTCAAAAACATGCATTTCTTGAAAGAATAGAGGAGTGGCCCATGGTTGCAGTCCCTCAGGGGTGTCCCTGCCCTGGCATGGGTTGCACATGGGCTGCAGTCCCTGTTCCAGCGTGTCTCTGGGAGTTGTGGGGTGGGCAGTAATCTAGTCCAGAGCTTAACATGGAAGGAGAGAAATAATGCAAATCTTGCGTGTGCAGCCCATTAGTTAAAAGGTGAAGAGATTTCTACCCTTTTGGTGTGAAATGCACTGCAGGTACATGGTTGTTGAAGAATTCAGCGATGCAGGGTTTGTAGGGAAGATGCAGCATAGGAATCTGGAAGAAGGCTTAGGCAGAGTGTGAGAACCATCAAACAAGACAGCAGAGAAAATGCTGTTAGATTTGAAATGCTGCTTAGGGCAGTTTGGCTCTGTAAATAAGTTAACTTCCTGTGAGGGTGAGGAAGGGGAAAAAAGCTGCTTGCAGGAGTAACGAGGCACTAACTTTGAGCTCACGGATGGATTCTCATAATGCTTATTTGACATGAACAGTGTTAAACACAGAGCCGAGATTCTGCTGAGATTTTGCACAACTCAAAGGGACAGTTTTCTGCTTTGCACTTAATAGTTTGATCTGAACTGTGAACTTCAGGGCTTCTTTGTCCACAGTCTCTTTTGGTCACTGCCTAGATGGTCTGGTCTAACTGACCAAGGGAAGTTCTGTGTTTCCTTATCAGGAGACTCTAGGTCTTGCCCACTGACTCCAGCAGTGAATACAAGAAGACATTGTCTAATAACTTCAGTCTTTCCTCCTTTCTAGCAGTATTGATGCCTTTGGCTTTACAGTTAAGTCAAAAAGTGACCATAGATAACTGCAAATAGTAGTAATTGTACAAGATGATATTACTTGTATTCTTAGGATAAGAGTAGGAAAAAAACATAGTTTGCTATAGTCATTGGCTCTGTAGGAATAAGAATTGCTCATTCATAATTTTATTTTTATGGTCTATGAGCTGTAAAGACCATTTAAGGTCAACACTTCATACTGTATTAGGTAAACATTTAAGAGGTAAATACTTTTATCCATCCAACTTTGCTGCAAGCAAAGAAATAGACCATGAAAACTCAAGAGAATGGGCTGGATGTTTTCATGCTATTATTTTTACTGAGCTAAAGCTTCAATATTGGAGGTGTTCAGAGCCTCATATTTAATGTGCAAGCTTTGAAACACCACCAAAAGAAAATTGCATTGACACAGCTATAAAAGAACAGTATTATATAGTCTAAGGATTACATGTTCTGCCATTGTGGTACCAGAACCGCTTTTGTTCTCGCTAATGTTTGTGTCAGGGAGAATTGGGAATCACAATGGTTGAGGTTTAACTACAGCTCTGCCTCTGTCTTCCCATCTCACTGTACCCAATTATTTAGGCTAAAACTTCCATAAAGTGTTCCAGTGATTTACTATGGACATCCCAACCATAATAAACATTTCATATGTTTGTCTGGCTACAAAGAGGTGATTCCAAACACCTAGGTCACCATACAGTGAATAAGAGACTGGGTGCTTATAACGGTTAATTAATGCAAGGGAAGAAAGTGATGTGAGTCACCTGGAGGATACCCAGGCACTTGCATGCTGATTGGAGTGTTGCTTAGGATTAGATAATAGGAAACACTTATCATTATGTGTGTGAATTTAAGCACTTCTGCCCATGCAGGAGCTAACTCTAAACTGAGTAGAGTTCTCTAATTCAAACAGTACAGGAGAGTAGAGTTTGACTTTTGTAGTGTAGATTGGTCGTTAAAAGACCTACTGAAGATCCTGTCTTACACCATTGACAGTATTTCCCATGAAGCTCTCTGTCTGTCTTGCCGAAAGTGGGCTACTGTTCAGACAGGAAAGTAGGAACTGTGGCATGGAAGAAGAACTGCAAGATGGAGCTTGGGGGTGGATGCTGATAGTTTAAATACTATGTTGGGAAGGGTGCTTGTACCCCAATTTCTTCTAAGGCTAAGGAATTTTATGTTAGATAGACATTGGAAACTCCCTGCACTTCTAGCACACGGGAGTACATTTTTCTGCTTATTTATATTTACACTTCCAGAGGGAATATTCGAGGAGCAGTTCTTAGAACATAGCTCTCTTTCCTAACTTTGTCATCAAACATTCGGCAATAGAAAACACATTCCTCTCATCCTGCATTCATGACTTGTTTTCTCATCTGAAGAGCAGCTCAATCTCAGACTAGAAGAAGGTGTTCTATCACCCCCTTATCTCTCCGGTCACCATACCCTGTAATTTGCTGGGTAGGATACTTGCAAGGGAAACAGGCGATGGAGTTTTGAATCCTTTGAAACAAAAAGGGACATCAAGCCAGACTTCCTTGTTTTTTGGCAAGTACACCTTGCTCTGTACTCTTCCCAAAAGCTGGAGCTGGATGATTCCAGTATCAATGACTGTATTTTGCTGTTAAAGAAGACACCGGTGGTTAACATGCAGAAATCAACAGAGGTGAATATGCGCACACGCCTTTCAGAGTTACTACAAGTTCAGACAGGTGCTAATGGCACCAAGGTGAAATCCAGGGAATTTTTAGGATCGTAATGTGGCCTCCTACTAGATTGCTGGTACTTAAGAGAAATGCTGTTATTCTGAATCAGTGTTTCTGAGATTAGTCTTAGACAAGTTAATTGTACCCATTTCTGCTCTTGCCCTCACAATAGCCCATTGTTTTAAAACCTAAATGCCCCTAACTGTAAAGCAAGAATGTATGTTCCCATCAGAATCACAAGACTTTCGGGCTGCTTACTAATTAACTGGAATAAGCACATGAAAATGCTCACATTTTTTCATGAAAAATGTCTCCATTTCAGCTTCCACTGCCAGGGTGCTTTAGGTACTTCCATGGCCTTTTGATGCAAATATGATAAAGCAGCAACTAGAAAATACTCTTCACAGGGTGCAGGAGAAAATGAACATTAAAAGACTGAAAGTTTTGCTTTTGATGTTTAAATGATTTGTGGTGGCAACCTCAACTGTGCTTTAATGACTATTTTACCCAATTAATTTCCTCAGATATTTTTTCCTATGCTTTAAAAATACATGCTCAATTTTTGATGGGTTTTTCATTTTCTTTTCTGAAGTCTCTGTTGTGTTTTCTACACTATGTACTGCAGAAACGTTGCTGCAGTAAATTCTTTTTGTTTTGCCTTGTACAAATCGTAAAAGAGTATATTATCTTCATTTGTCTTCCTTCTTCCCACTTAAATATGTACAAGATTTTTGCGAAGGATGAATAGGGAGAGTAAATATATATAACGATGTTTTCTGTTACTGATGAGAAATTGTCATGCCCTTACATTAGACAGGGTGAGAGCAGAGTAAACTGATAAAACAACAGACAACATAGGCAATATTTAAACCACAAAATCTTGATTCTCAGTTCCTTCTTTCTTGCAGTATACACAGTAATGGACTCTGAAGGGGTCAAGGACCTTATTATCTCCAAAAACCTTTGATGTCACTTTCTGAACTGCTCAGTGGAAACAAAAAAATCCTTTTCTGGAAGAAGGGTGTGCACATTCCTTCCATGGATTATATGGTCTTTGTAAAAAGGGGGAAGAAACACCTCTGTGCTCCAACATGGTCTTCAGATCATCTCTGAGACACCTTCACACTGTCTTACTCCACTTGGCATTTTTAATGGATTCCTCAGCAGCAATGCTAAAAGTTTTTCTTGTTATATCTGTAAAAGACCCCAAGAGTCCAGAGAATTCAGGGAAAAGGAAATAGTCAAAATCTCTGTAGGGACTTTAAGGTTTGACTTATGAAGTCAGTAGATTAAAATAACCAAATCCATATAAATCAACTAAACAGGGCCTAAAGGAAAGCAGGGTAATGTTCTGAAAATATCTAAAATGCTGTAAAATATGTGGAGTGAGAGGGATTACTCACGGGTCACAAAAAGAATAACAAGTGACGGGATGAGATTAGGGAAGGGGACATTTCCACTTGATAAAGTCTATTTATCCTGTGCAACAATCTTCCAGTGAATGGAGTGAAGGCAGCAATTCTGACTCATTTATAGATGGGCTGAACAATACATGAATAAATGAGCTGTAAATATCTTCATTTTCTGAGTTAGAAGGAAAACTGGCAGGATCTCCTAGTGGAACAGGTATTTTACCTCTTCAATGCGTACGATTCTATCACACATGGTCCCTTTCAATTATCAAAGCATCACGTGCTCATTTCAGCAACATGACTCCCATTAATGTCAAAGGGAGACTCAAGATTAAAAACCCCAGGCATCACTTTAAAAATGCAGGAATTAAAATGATGTATCATTTCTCCACTAGAGAAAGCAATTCCCCAAATATGAGACCCCTTTGCATTTTCCTTCAGCAGGGCTACCCTTGCTTATTCCCAGCACCCAAAAATAAATATTGAGGCCAGATCGCAATTAACCAAGAGCTTCTGAAGGTGAAAAAGAGAAAAGCAGAGACATGTTTTTAACCATTAAAGAAATTAAAGACTTTACTTTTCCAGGGAGAGCGTGATTTAAGGGCTAATCAGCACCATGGTCCTACACATTATCTAAGAAATTGGAAATTACTGGCTACTAAACCCAGCTCTCAGAAACTCCAGGGGGAATCTCTGCAAGGCCTCTGATAACTTTTGAGTCTAGGCTTGAATGTTGTTCTCATCTTAATTAGAAATTCATCATGTGTGCATTCGTATATATGTTTGCATTTGTATATATGTTTATTGCTGTATGTGCACACACTTACACACATACTTAGTCTCCATATGGATGCACACACATTACAGAATATATAACTCTTCACTCTAATTGCCTGCTTTTTTCCCTGTCATGTTTAGCAGATTATGCTCTCTATGCTCTATTTTCCTTTCGCTGTATTGGCAAAGACTTACAAATGCCCTATTTGCTTTCTTTTATCTCATTACATTATTCAGTGAGTTTCAGTACACATACATTCAGAAACATCAGCAAATAACTTACTTTGAAAGAGATTTAAGAAAAGCAGACTTATTTATTAAAGAAAGAAGCATGAGACTGACTCGAAGCATGAGCAAAATAGTTGCTTAGGGAAAAGATTACCAAAGATGCTAAAATGGCTACTGTCCCACTATGTGGGAATGAATTTCTGAATTGAACTTCTGTCAGTGCTGGAAGTCACTATGATCTCCATACCTACAGCTATCAACAAAGAAAGTTAAGGTGACAGCTAAGGTAGAAAGAGCATCTGAAGTACAATGTAGTGCCAAGGGTGGTCGTCAACTGCTGTTGCCTGCCTGAGTTTGGAATAATCCCCTGGAAATCCTTGATGCTCTCCTTTGAATACCGAGCGAAAATATAAGGTGAATCTACCTTAAGGATTCGGTAAGCTAGTGATATGAAGGTGTTTCGCATCAGTACTTGGATTCCTGTTGTAGAAAGTTGAGAGCACTGCCGGTGCAATCTGAGCCAATTCCCTCCAGTGGACTAAGGCAGAAGGTGCTCACCACAGCACTGTCTAGAGTCCACCTCTTGCAGTGTGGTTGCTTAGGTCCCCAGCAGTTAACTCTCTATGGCTTGTGCAGCACATAACCAGGACTGGCACCTGGCGCACATTTCATTGCTGGTAAAGTCACAGTATGGACTCAGAGCCATAACGGAATGGAAATTCTGATTAGATATGGGCAAAATCTTTCTGCCATGAGGGTGGTCCAACACTGGAACAGGTTCCCAGAGGACTTGTGGGATCTCCACCCCTGAAGATATTCAAAGTTTGACCGAACAAGGTCCTGAACAGCTTAAGCTGGCCCTTCTCTGAGTGAAAGGTTGGGCAAGATGATCTCCAGCGATCTCTTCCAGCCTAAACTGCTCCATGATTCTTTTATTTGTTAACAATGGCAGAAAATAAATTTTTATGGATCTTTAAGCAGATGGAGCTGAAAATAAACACAGAAATTGTCAGTTTAAACATGCCCAGCACTGTTTTCTGGCATTGAGGTCAACCAGCATGAAGAAGGCTATGTCCACATTATTAAATGCTTTTTACCTTCATAAGAAGGTGGATGTGTGAAAACTGGTCCCTGGCTTGTGCTAAGCCAAAACATATCTGTAAATTGGGATATCTCAAGTCAGATGGTTCAAAAGTGTGTTGGGAACCACTATTACAATTTAGTTTCACAGCCAATTGACTTCTAGTACCCAGAAATATTCCACATAACTGTTTAATTTATTAGATTTGGTGTGTGATGCCAGAAATCTGTATATACCCGAAGTAAATGTAGAAAAATATTTACATTCCTGAAAATTATCACAGGTAAGGTATCTGGATTGCTAGTCTTTCCAGCATTGTTTTTTGTTTCTTTGTTTGTTTCTCAAAAAACCCCACCTTGAAACTGGGATTTTTTTTTTTTTCCCCACTGTAAATTGTAACCCACAGCTATGTGGCAGTACATATACCTAATGCTCTTAAAGACATATATAAGATAAAGTTTACATGTAGACTTGCTCTGTTTCATTAGCGTAATTGCTATATATAGGGGAAGGGTGACTCTAGAACAAAAAACCTTTTTGTCAGGGATAAAAGAGAAGTAGCAGAGTTTAAGACTAGGCAAAGAGCTATGTGCAAGTATGTCATATTCAGAGAGGATCACTTTTAAATAGTCGGGGGTTTTTTGTCCACACACTCAAGGGTCTTTTCCTTGCTATTCTTGTCCTTCATTATATGTTTTGGTGTTTGGGTTTGGTGCTTGTTTTTTTTTTTTTCTTTTCTCCAGAAGAATCAATTTTTGTTTTGTTTTAAGTCCACCAAATCTCAAAGAAAAATATGCTTATGTCTGGATAATTTTTTCCTGGCTTTTATGTTCTTTATCTTAAAATGTAACATTGAAGATCAAATTAAAAGAGATGAGAAGTTGAGCAACTGGGAGGAAAGAAGAGGAAAATTATGAAAAATGTAAAATTTACTCAACTTCAACTTTACCTATTTCTCATCCTTCTGGAACAATCTTATTTTATTAGCCTCTCATCTAAAACAAAAAGCATTTATAAGCAGGGTGTCCATAAGAATACGGACACAATCAGCTGTTTGATATAAATGCGGGTGTACAGACAATTCCTCACTGAATATAAAATGCTATTTTAATTATGGTTAGTGATGGCAAAAAGTGCTACACTGACCGTTCAGAGCAGTGAGTGACTTGGTTTATCTATGAAATATAATGTTTCTTTCTCGTCATTGCCTATGAAATGTAGCCATAGCTATCGACTCTGCTTCAGCAATTTACTTCAGTGAAGGGCAAGCTCCGACTCCTTGACACTTCACCAGAGGAACTTATGTCCTTTGGCATGGATTGAAGTCCACTGAAGAGTTTTTCTATCTGCCAAAGAGGCTTCATTGCTACTGATCTGTGCTGGACTTCAACAAGTGACCTCGGGGTGACTGTCTCTGCGAGCGACTGCTCTAGTGAGCCTTACTTTCAATAAGGGTGTTTCGTATTGAAATTAAACCAGGTTACCTCATTAATGAACATAACAGGAAACAAAAAATAAGCATAAGGAAGAAAAATTGTGGGTTTGTATTTTCTTTTCTTTTAAAGGGACATTTTTAGTTCTATTATACTAGTATAAGCAGGGTGTTGCTCCAATAGAGGCAACAAAATTTCTCAATCCACATCCCATGTAACTGAGATCAGAGTTCTGCAGATTGCTAAACTACCAGAATTAATGGAAAATCCAAGTGCTTGCTGCTATTTTTCTCAATGGTGGCCCATAGATGTTAAAACATATAGAATATTAAACATGGAATGGATTTGTTAAATAGACTACACACAGCACAGCTGAAACAATTCACTGATCCAGAGAGTACACATTCAAACGAAAAAAAAAAAAAAAGAAGGAAGAAATCCTATACATCCTAATGCCAGGGCCATTAATGTGGGGAAACAATAAGTTAACTCCCTGACATTCTTCATTTGGAGATGGAAAAGGTTTTTTCCCAAAAGACAGAACTGAGAAGGATATATTCATTGCGTTGTCGAAGTAAAAATCATTCAGCAGAAAATATAGGTAGTATGGCTGATGAGCAAACAACTAAGTAGATCCTTAATCTTCTTTTTTTTTCTCCTAACCAGTACATTGTTTCTTTATACCCCTTCCTTAAGGGCATAAAAAGAACAATACAAATTCCTACAACCAAAAAATCAGAAGCAGACAATGAAACAAAAGTTCCACATTAACTATGTTACTGTATCACACTTTGACAATATTATACAGAGTTTAGACAGACAACCCGGGATAAGTTCATAACCTCCCCTTCAGAATCAATCTGAATAGCCACTAAAATAAGAGAACATTACAGTGCCGTAACAATGACTTTATGAAAGGGATTACATAGTATGAACAGCCATAACTCCATCTCATTGGGAATGACAGTTTCAATCTTTCAGAAGCAGAAGTAGTAATGCTGAAGTAACGCTCGGGTATTGCAACATACAGAAATAATACTAAAAGAGAAATATATCTTGAGGATATGTGGTAAGTTATCCATGATCCAAAGCTTATAAAAATAGTTCTCAAGTATACTGCATGCATTGCCTTTACCTGTTCTGGGGCTGTTTTAAAAAAGCAGGCAAAACCAGCTGATAGTCTACTCTACCCAGTTTTTTGTATCCATCTACAATATGTGCTGGATATGCAACAGCTGAATTTAAATGCTGGATTTCTTTATGGAATTTTACACTGCTGTTCACAAAGACTGTTGTTTTATCTTAAAGGAGCTGCAGGTGTACATGTACATGTGGATGTTAATAAATTCTTTCATACTCAACCCAAAAATTTTCTTTAGTGTCTTTTTATGTAAAGTGACCACCAGGGCTAAATCTAGTTTCCTGTTTTTTCAACAATTGTGACCAACTGCTCTGGTGGACAGTAAGCCAAAGAGACTTTCAGCAATATCGAGACTAATAAGAATACACTTACTGTGCAGACCTAAACACATCTCTTGGCTATTCCAGGGCTTGGCAAAAAAACCTCTCTAGATGAAAATGATAAATAACTAGACTACAGAAGATTACGGCAGGAAGCACTTGCCATACCAAAGTAAAGTTTGAGTCCAGGTTTGTCCAGGCTTGAGTTCCTTCATGGATGCTAGACGAATGTTCTTAATAACACTTTATGCCTGCAAATAATAACAACAATGAATGAATGAAAGTATGTTAAATGAACTCCACTGGGTGCAAAATAAAACAGTCTTCTGAAGGAACAAAGAGCTACAATGAACAGTCCATCATTAGCCCGGAAGGCCACCTGTATCTTGGGCTGCACCGAAAGAAACGTGGCCAGGAGGTCAAAGGAGGTGATTCTGCCCCTCTAGTCTGCTCTCATGAGACCCCACCTAGAGTACTGCATCCAGCTCTGGAGTCCTCAGCACAAGAAAAACATGGACCTGTTAGTGAGGGTCCAGAGGAGGTCCATGAAGATGATCAGAAGGCTAGAGCACCTCTCTTATGAGGACAGGCTGTGAGAGTTAGGGTTGTTCAGCCTGGAGAAAAGGCTCCAGGGAGACCTTCTAGCAGCCTTCCATTACGTAAAGGTGGCCTACAAGAAAGTTGGAGAGGGACTTTTTACAAGGACATGTAGCGGTAGGATGAGGGATAATGCCTTCAAACTGGAAGAGGGGAGATTTAGATTAGATACTAGGAAGAAATTTTTCACTCTGAGGTTGGTGAGGCACTGGAACAGATTGCCCAGGGAAGTTGTGGAGGCCCCATCCCTGGAGGTGTTCAAG
Source organism: Burhinus oedicnemus (assembly GCA_008921705.1). NCBI lineage: Eukaryota > Metazoa > Chordata > Aves > Charadriiformes > Burhinidae > Burhinus > Burhinus oedicnemus. Next base: position 2,194,610 of record VFFE01008974.1, read on the forward strand.
GCCAGGTTGGATGGGGCTTTGAGCAACCAGGTCTAGTGGGAGTGTCCATGGCAGGGGGGCTGGAATTAGATGATCTTCAAGGTCCCTTCCAACCTACACCATTCTATGATTATATGATTCCATGATTCCTGTATCCAAATCAATGAATCCAAGGTTAAGGTCAAGAGTTTGGTCCTAATTTTCATAACTCTCCATAGAATTGGTCTGAGCTAGTACAGATACCCTCTTCACCTCTGTAAGCATAAAATGATAAAATCAGAGGAGATGGAGACATCCTGGTTAGACAAGAGTTTGAGACCAAAATGCCTTGGGAGTTGCCAAAGGGATCTGAAAAAAGCACAAAATTTCATCCTTTTGGGACACAAAAAGAAAGCTCTTTCTAAGTTCAGCATTTTAGACTTCTATACTGAAACACAATTAAATTAAAAACATAGAAGCAAACAGAACAAAATGATGCTGATCAACATTAATAGTTGAGGGGAGGGAAAGTAGAAAATAGCTTCTTTGCAAGTAAGTATCTGAAATTCTCAGCTGGTGAGAGTGTTAGCACAGGTTCCATAGTTCTACCAACACAAATAATGCACCTCAGTTTTCTGTCTGGGCACCCATCTCCCTGCCTAGCTAGACATTTGTGTGAGATTACCACAACCTGTCTGTTTAGGTATTGGGAAACAAACACAAAAGGTAACTAAGTTTTCCTTCTCCACCACATCCACATTTGCTTCAAGGCTTGATCTGCTGGATAAAGATATGGCAGTAGAAAAAGGAACTATGAATCTCTAAACAAGCAATCTCTAAGGATGGAAGTAAACTGAAGAAGCAGAGGAAGATCAAAGATTGTCATATGAATCAGGTAATGAGAATAATTCAAGGTTAGTATTTCTTCTCCTTCTCTAAAAACTCCCACCAAATATTAGATTGATTATTTATCGTTTTCATTATACCGATGGTATAGAATATGACTAAAATCAAAGTCTTTTTGTGCTGAGTACTTTTGAGCATATAGGTCAGATTCATCTCTCTCAGTTTTGGAAGTGTGAAGTCATCTGACCTTTTTTTAACAAGCCATTTTAGGATGAAATGTACAGCCCTGAGGAATAAGCAAAAGTGCTTATATCTCTCCTTTACTTATAAAAGGAGTTTAGAATGAGTAGTTCATACTGAAAAGTCTAACTTAGATGTCTTAACCTAAGTGAGATGAATTCTTCCCATTTTTTTCAACTAAGTTTATCACTCTGAAAAATAGGCACCTCATCTAAGCTAGTTGCCTAGATTCCCTCCGTAGTCTATGGAGAAAAATAAGTACCTCCTGAGGGAAATTCTTTCCACATTACTTGGACATCTTTCTTTTGAGAGGATGAGCCCTCCTCCAGAAGTGTTTCTACCCACAGAAGAAGCTAAGCTGACTGGCTTAGGGCCTTCTAACTTTTAGATGAAGTGGGTGGCATAGATCAGAATCTTACTGAAAGCACAGTGTCTTTTCCAAAGACATTACAATTATATATATAAAATAACAAAGTCGGGAACATTTACTGTTGACTTCAAGAGAGGATGGATTTCACTCTAATGGCTGGTTATAAGCCAGATAGGGAAACATAAAGTAAGAGTGAAAGAACAATAAAAGTGAGTGAGAGAGAAAACATAAGAAATAGCTTCTCCAAACCCTGTGAGAAATAAACACATTTACAACTATTTTATCCACAGTTAAATTGAGATACAACTAAGTTTAGTTCCAAAAACTAAGCCAGAGTGAGAGACAAGGTAGCAGGCCCCAGAAATTCTGAAATGACTGCACATTGGCTGCTAGGTAGAGAGAACTCCATCTTGTGAGAGCTACAGCCCACAAGAATGAGTATTGGAAAATGCCTGAATTTGAAAATATTCAGGAAAAAAAAAATAAAAAGCTCATGCATGATAAGATTTCTGGCTGAGGGAAACCAGCAAATGGATGCTCTTAGTTCAGCTGTTCAAATATACATTAATTCTAGCATTGACTCTGATTCAGCTTTTATTTAATTCACTGTTAAATTCTGACATTAAATTGATAAAAGTTATGTTAGTTTTGTTTTTGTTTTTTTAATTCAGGTAGATGAGAATTGGATTATTTTCCTTTTTAATCTTTAGTTTTTCCTTCATTTCCCCTCCATTGAATCACTCTAGCAAGCTGCTTACTGAAATCCAAACAAAATAGCTGCTGCTCCATTCTCATGATGAGATAGTGTATGTTCTTTCAGAGTTAAAAATTTAACAAGGTGGGTGAGCATGGTACTGTCTTTGCTTCTGCTACAGCATGAAAGAGAGAGGTGTGCTGCGGTTTCCCCCACACATACGTATTAGCTACCCCTTTCTTCTCTCCTTGATTTAAAATTCAAACGAGTACAGGTTTGAGAGGAAGATACGATTTGAAGCCAGCAAGACTCACCCCTCAGGAATTTTTGATACTGTAATATGAATGAAAAGCTAGTCTGATGAATGACAGTCACACACAGGAATCATGCATCCAATATCTATAGGCATGCATGTGAATGCACACACAGAATGCCAGTCACTGCCAAAGAGGAGGCATGATTCTGTTGCAGTTCTTCTTCTCAGCATAAAAACTCTTGACACAGCTTTACTTTTTGTGTCTTCCACTTTATCTCTATAAATCTGCTGAAATGAATGACAGTGTAACACTGTGGAGTATTTGACATTCCTACCATTAAATTTTGGTAATCACTTGATAAATCTCCTATAAAATATAGCTGTGTCCCTAAAAATGATGTTGGCTTAAAAAAATCTCTAATCTTTCCTCCCTTCATCTTTCTTTCTCTGTTACTGGAATATATATTTAAGGATGTGGATTTTTTTTTTTTCTTGTGGTTTGGGGTATTTAAGTAATGACTTGCTTATTATGATCACAGAACCCTTCTCTGTACTATGAGGTCTCAGTCAATTAATAAAACTGATGGTTTTTTCTGTAATCACTTTACTCCAAGCACTGGAGCTTAGAAATACAAACAAACAAGGGGAAAAAACCCAACAACAACAACAAAAAAAACAACAACAAAAAACCCACCCCAAACCACCACCCTCCAAGTACTGCAAACTTGAAGTAAAATGCAGACGGCTGGAAACAGATTCTCAGCAAAGTCAATGCAATGTTTGCCTAGAGAAGAAGGTAAGGTCGGTTCTGTAGACTCCTTGGAATGGATCTTCCATCAGTGTAAACTGACACGTCTCCACCAAAGTCAATTTACACCAAATGAAATCTTCTTCCTTCTTTATTTTGTTTTATCTGTCTTTGCATTGCAGTGTTGCTACTTACAGAGTCCAGTGGTGAAAAACAGCGGGAGTCACCTTAGAGAGGCTTTTGTATGTTCGCAGCTCAATGCCAAGTGCCTTTGGAGGTCTGAAAGAACAGCCCACTACTACAGGTCATTTGTACTTCTTTCTGTATCAGCAATAAATTCCAACACACAATTCTCTACTGTGAAAACAAATAATAATAAAAAAGAGAGAGAGTAATTTTAATTTCTCTGCTGTGTAGGTAATATTCGTAGGACCAGGTCACTAGAGTTAGTTGGAAAAAGAAAGGAAAGGTCTTTCAAGTCTTTCCAAAGCTGACCACTCTGCTAGGACTAATGTAGGCAGATAAAGCCGAACACTTCCTTGAAGTGCTTTCAAAAGTAATTGTACATTTAAAGCAATTTGCAGCTAATATTTTTTCTTTGCTTTCTTCCTCATCTCTGATAAAAACAGGCTTGTTTTACTTAGCAATAAATGTTGCAACCTGCTTCCCCTTCTCCTTCCGTTTCACTTTCCCCTTCTGATTTCTCTTTCCAGTTCTGCTTTCCCTTTCCCCTTTTTTCTCCTTTCCCTTTTTTTTTCTTCCCCTGTTAAAATCAAAATCTTGGTTTATGGGCAAAGGAGAAACACACCTTATACATGAAGATACAAACTTATTGTTAGTATAGTTGAAATTTTAACAGTCTAATCCAAGAATCATTGTTAGTCAACATTGTATTATTACAGAAAAGAAACAATAATAATAATAGGATTAAAACTGTAATACACACACTTTTTAGTTTCTACCCCTTGTCCTGCTATTACGCTCACCCTTCCTTTACTCCTCCAAGTCCCAAGGTTGATGGTTTCTTTCTGGTGGTGGTAGTGGTGGTGGCAGTAGTGGTGGCAGGGGATTACGGTGAGTTGTCAGCATCTGGAGTTCTTGGCCAGGAAGTTAAAATTTCAACTTGCTCTTTCTTCATTAGTCTGCACCTCCATATTGCACCCAAATGTGCTATAGATGTTCCCTTTTATGAATGTTAGATACTATTTCTTTGTTCTTTTTGTTACCCCTAAAACTAGTTTCATCCAGCTCCAGGTCTGTGTTTCTCTAACTGACCACGGATGAGTTGTTCATAGCTGTGGGGTCTCCAGTCCCAGCCTGTGACTCACCTATTATCACCCTGCACCTGCACTCCTCTGCACGGCATCCCACGTTCCCACTTCTCAAGGCTTCTGCTACGGTACCAGGTCTGTATTTCTCTACGCTGTCATTGTGTTAGAGTCACAAATATCTCCTTCTACGCAGAATAGCTGCTTATTATTGCCATCTACATATAGCTGTGGTTGTATCACACAAAGACAAACAAAAGCAAAACAGAACAGTCATAGTCACCTTGTAATTAGAAAAATTGCAGTTACAGCTAAACCAGGTGAAACAAAGGTACAGGCAGGTCAAGTAAAGTTCAGCCAGTGTAAGCCTGGCAAGCCACAGATCTGAGGCCTTGTAAACTCATAACAAAGCCTGTAGCCTTCTATTAGCAGTGGCAATAGGGTATTACAGGGTGAAAGAGTAACATCCTTTCTTCTAATTCCTTATTCTTCTTATTCCTCCTTCAAACTCCCCTTTTTTCCTCTTCACCATTCAATTTGTTTTCCTTTCCTCTTGTTTCCCTTCTCCCTTTCTTCTTTGTTTCCCCCTTTCCAATTTATATTGCCTTTCCTCTTTCCCTCTAAACCCAGCTCTTAAAAATAATTACTGTACTGCAACATTTATATTCCAGCAAGCTCTCCCCATGTCTCCTATGCTGCTCTCAAACCTCCACATCGCTCTCCAGCTTCCCAAAAGCAGCTTGCTGAAAAGGCAATGGTTTTAAAATACAGGATACACATTTGCAAGGAATCAACATGTGTTATATTGGCATTTCCTTTCTTTTTTATCTCAAAGAAGAAATAAAAGTGAGCAGATTCGTTAAATAGTTCTCTACTAAAGGCCTGCAGTGAAAAATGCCGTTTCTTTAAGAAAAATTGAAGGCCAAATCTTGGAATACAGGCTAGTTTCTCAAATACCTCATCTCTAGTCAACAGAGAACGGATTATATGGGTGATTAAGAACATGGGCAGGAAAGTTGATTAGTCTCTCATGGCTTTTTTTAGCAACATTACTTTGAGTAGCCTAGAAATTGTTGTATATAGAGCAGACTTAGTCCCTGCCACGACCAGAGAATACGAAGGGAATTACTTAAGGCTCTCTGAATGCTGAACACAGCCTAGGCAGATTAGAAGATGAGATCATAAACCTGTTAAAATTTATGTAAGTAGAAATGAGGGATACTGAATAAAATGAAGTTACATTTCATAAAATATTACAAAATAGGAAAGATCAGATTTGGTTGTACACACACTGTTACATATACAGAAAGATCTTCATGATAAAAGTGTCAGACAATTTTTTAACACTGCTCCAGGGACATCTGAAGTTTGAGGATAAAAGCGGTGACCTAATCATAATTTTGTCCAGTTCTAACTTAAATACAAACTTGTCTTTTGGACTCAGAGCTGTTTGTCCGCTTTTCAGATCAGAGGAAAAATTCCCAGTAAGTATACTTATTGATGATTTCAGGAGAGCTTTATGAGTATTTAAAGTTTTAAATCTTTGAGTATTATGCATACTAAATATTTGATCAAGCTATATTTAACAGATTGGGAATTTTGCATACATAAATTCAAAAACATAGATATATGGGCACTGTTTTGCAACATATTGATAATCAGCTCTAAATTTTTGATTTCTACCTACAGGTAAATCCAGTAGGTGCTTGCAAACTAACAGAATGGAAGCACATTTGACACAAAAACAGTGGGATTTTGCAGCAAATGAGGGAAGATAAGATTTTGAAAAGGGACTGAAAAGTAGAGAGTAATACCAAACCATATTGTGTAAACTTGCAAGCTACTTGTTAGATTTAATCTACATGAGCTATTTCAATTCTATCTTTAAAATCAAGCATTTAAGTGTTTCTTATTTTACATCCAACTGCACTAACGTTAGAGATTACCTTCAGGGTGATCATACTATGCAATATGGTCAGCTGAAACTTACTTGTGGTGGGAAAAGTCCTGTATTTGTGCATCACTCTGTCTTTCTTGCAATTTCTACATCCTCAATCTAAATTTTAGAGTTCCTCTATTTAACTCAAAGTACAACGAAAAACAAATTCTACCTTTCTAAAAAACTGAAGTGAAGAATGCTTCCAAATACTCCCCTTTAAACAAAACCAGATTTAGTTCCACTTCTGAAAAATTTTAGTGAAGTCTTCCATTGATTTTTCCGGCAAATTTTTCATTTCTGTTAAACATACTTGTAAAGTCACCAATCTAATAAGCCATAGGACAATAGTCAATCTTTGCCTTCCTGGTATCATCAGATAAAGGTCTATTGCTTGGTGTCAAGAACATCTCTGTTCAGTAGAAAGTCTTTTTGTGGGATACAACATAGATCCTAATGTCAGAAAATGCACATTATAACATCATTCTTCAACTGCATATTCTACATGTCATTCTTAGCAATTATACAAGCATGTCACCTTCTATTGTGACCCCAGAGCAAATATCAAGCAGTGACAGTCATGTTAATCCACCCTCAAAATTGGACTTCTGCACACCTGTGTAGACCCAATGTCTTGCAATAGGCTTATTTTCAACAGAGCTATCTGCTAGTCTATGACTCAGAGAGTTCTTCACCACATGTAGTTTTAAAGAAACTGTTCATGAATTTTTCAGAGCAGGAGAATCACTGTGCCTGGTGTCCCTGGCCAGACTGTAGTTTGATTATCATCTCACCTTTTTTTCCCCTGATATCAACTGCTTTTTCTGTCAAATTCTAGTTAGATTTCCAAATCATCATTTCTATGTTCAATTTCAGGGGAAGAAAAAAAAAAGTTCCCGTCATCAAAAAAGTGTAGTTTTCTTCCAGTTATATTGGAAGGTTTGTTAAGAGATACTGCTTGTCCCTACAAAAATTCACTAGTTTACATCATCAGACTATCACTGATATAGCAGTATCAGTATGACTGCCACATTCTCCTACACTGCTTTAGCTCAGTATTTTTCTTCTCACCCCATCTGCAGCATTCTTGCATGCTCTTCAACATTTACTTAATTTCTCCTCAGGGATTACAGGTTAAAGTGATCCCTGTTTACTGCTTATATATGCCAGATATGAATATGTTCCTTTTCTTTTTTGTTTTTAATCTAGGGATGAGAGAAAGTGAGACAGTGAGAGTTGTGAATATGTATGAAATAGGAAAGAAGCAGGGGGGACGACCACAAACACAAAAACCCTCCACCTTGCAAATTCTACGCTGCAGTAAATTCTGACTGTTCGACACATCCATTTACTCTTTATCAGACTGAAAAACTCCAAATGTTATATTTGGAAATTATGAGCCATGCTAATTCCTCAAACCTCTTTACTAGCTTCATTCAGGCCACACCATTAACAGATTTGGCCCCAAGTTCCTCCAAGTTTTGTAAGAATGTATTTGAAAGATGACATTTTTTTGCGGTTACACAGTCACCACCCAGGATTTATCATGCCTTACTATCATGCCTCTCACTGCCATCAAGAAAGGAATGGGTGGAGAAAGAGATTTCATTATTGTTAGTTTATCTCTACAGGCAGGATGCTTCTGAGAACAGAAGAGAAAGCGTGCTCCATTCTCAGCAGTGGCCTGATAAAATCCTTGTCATCTGCAGTTTTCCTTTCAGAATTTTTTTCTTATTTGGGAGCATTTCATCTAAATCATCACTCTTTGGGCAGTCTTGTGTGAATCATAATCTGCTCTGATACCACTATCAGTGGAAATGGTGCTGTCAACATTTATGTCAATGTTGAGGTTGTAATTTCTTGACAGTAATGTTCCTCACTTGACATAACACTCTGTTCAGCCTGGCAGAAGCTCCTGGTTGGTGTTGTCTCACTGAGACGCCTATGTTATCCATGCATGTGGGAGGCTGAGAAGTCATTGTGTTGTCCGTGACACGTTTATTGGATGTGGCAACAGGTCTTATGTTTATTTAGAAGAACAGCAATACACCCAACAGCACTTTCAAATAAGACGATAAAATTCACTGGGACTAGAGGTGGTTTGGGAGGAGAGGAGAGGAATGGGGTTGCTCAGTCATCAAATTTCCATTCTGAATTTATAGGCAAATATGCACTTGAAGTTCAGCCTGTAGAGGTCATCCCTGCGTGTCCCATAACCAGCATATAATTTCCCTACATTTTAAAGCAAATTAAAACTCTTCCATAACAAAAAAAACCCTGTCCCCAAAATTACAGCTTGTCACGAGCAGAGATTGGAAAGATCAAGAACGCTACCAATGGACTATTTTCTAACCTTCAATACGGTTCTTCCCTTTAAGTGCAGGAACAAGAAATTCATATGTATATTTGCCAATTCCATGTGAAGTTTTAATATAAATAGCTATGAAATCCCAGATATAAAACACAAAGTGGAACAAATGCAGAAAACAGCTATTTAGAAGGTCAAGGGAATGGAGAAGCTTCCTTAGCAGTCTCGAAAGCTTGGTTTGTTGAGCCTTTCAAAATGAAAGTGATATGAGACAGCATTTGATTGCTGTCTAAAATAACAACAAGGAAGTTTTAATGGGAACATGGGAGAAGGAAAGCACCTATTTAAGCTAACAGGCAATGTTTGTACAAGAGGAAATGGGTATAAAGTGCAGAAAATAAATTTAAACTAGAAAGCGGAAGAATATTTGCATTCATTAGAGAAAATATGCTCTGTACAAACCTACCAACCAGAGACCTGGGAGAAAAAAATCCTGATCTATTTTAATATGGAAAGTGAAAGGGTTCATACTACATGAATGCCATAGCAGAGCACTTTAGGATGTCACGTCTCCTCCCATTTCTATCATTATTGTAAAAGGAGGGGAAAAGTCACCAGTTTGTTTATTCATCTGTGTTTTGAAAATTAAATTTGCTGTCGTAAGTAAATTGAATATATGGTTAAGTCACATAACACTTCTGCAAAAGGTTTAGTACTCCTGTGGGTGGCATGGACTTCTGGCCTATGACAAGAACAAATAAAAGACAGATATAAAGGCAAAAGAGATGTGCTTGCAAAGGCAGAATATATCCTGTAGCAGTTCGAATCCAGTAATTTTCACTGATTGGTTCCAGCTTTGAAGTTTGGGGGTTTTTTTTGAAATTAGGCAAGCTCAGAGTAAAGGGAAGAAACATTATATCTTTTACAGCATGCTGAGTAGTAAAATGATGTAATTCCCTGTTTATTAAAGTAGAGTGAATCTTTGTTGTAAGGACTATTTGAAGAAAATTATACAAATTATGAAACAGTCTACATAATAGCTAAAAGACAAACTTCTTGACTTCATCTGAATTTATCCTTTCTTCAGCCAAATAGCATCCCTCTACTAGCTGTACACAAATTCTAAAAAGACAGCTGGTAAAGTCTGTAAATAATTAGTAGGCTGCCTTCATATCCCAGAATCTTTGTATTAGTTTAATAGTCTCCATTTTTCAGGGTCAAACTGGAGTCCTTATTTGATGACTGGAACAATCAACTTGGTAGACATATATTCAATATAGGAAGTGTCACTAGTCCTCAATTTTAGGAGGTGCTGCTTTTGTGCGCATATTGGTAAGTCTTTAAACAATGCTTAAACAGAATTCTAAAATTGTGGATAAATTTACCAGGTGGTTTTATGGATTATGTATGGCTCCTTTCCATACAAGCATCTCAAGTGTTGCATTATTTTGTCTTGGAAAAAAGCAGGTGCCATGTTGTAAATGTTAATGAGCAATTAATGTATTTCATGGTCTTAATTGGTTTGGGATAATTACGGATTCTCATTTACTTCTCTGCCCCCCCCATTTAAAATGCTGCTGCAGGTTTCACCTGGATAAACTGTTGGCCCATTTGGTCTTGGGTCATCAGTTGATGACACATCCTCAATTTCTTCCATAGTAGTCCTGCAGGATTATGGAGCTCTCTGTTTCAATGATCTTATAGGCAGCACATGCAAATCTATTTCAAAATTTGGCTTCCCTTATAAATGTCTCTCCCTTTGAAAAGTTGTCGTCGTATTCTCTGAGAATATTGCATACAGCTTATGGTGACTGTGTTCCTCATACAAGCTATAGTATGATGTGCTACAGACTTCAGTTCTCTGGCTTGGCTTGCCTTGCTCTGTATCTCAGGAGAATCAGTACACTCGTTTATAAATAACTCCAAGCTATATCTTAGATATTATTTTTACCAGCTATCTGCATTTTAATATTGCCCCAGAATGATGTTAGTGTTTGCAACATTTGGCCACACTGTTCCAGTGTAATATGGCCATTTACCTACATTACTGGGATTACATAGCAGGTGGCTACATAGTCTATGAAGAATCAAATTCAAATCATTGCAAATATGCCTACCAGGTGGTTTTTTTGTAAATTCTGAAAGATTTTGGATGTGATACTGTTACAGTTCCAGGTACCTTCTTCCTCTTCTATGGTGCTGTTGTCACTCCATGTTGTTTTTCTTTTTTTTCTTTTTAAATTTTTTTAAATATATAAAAAATGGTTTCCTTAAAAAAGAAGGGATTTGCAATTATGATTCCTATATTTATATAATTTTCCCCCAAATCCCTCCCAAAAGCTTTTTGTAAGCTTGCCACTTTCAAGTAAATTTGATAAGGAAAGCTAGGCCTAAAAATTAATTCCTATAATTTCCCAGAAAATAAATGTCTGCATAGAAAACACAAAAGCCCTATAGAAATGCCACTGAATATGACCTCATGTCTTTGTAGACAGTAGAGAACCTGTAGAGAAGAAAGCTGTATAAATCCCATGGTTCTGGGAAAGCTCTCTCTGGTGAACTGCGTTTTACTAAAGGAGATTGGCCATACGGGATGCATCGCGGTACTGGATGACACTGCAGTCTCTGTCCTCTCTCCTGCTTCACGACCTCAGGAATGAGACACAGGCATCACGACATCCCAGCTGAGGCTGCTGCTGTCCAGCCACATCTGGCACGTGATGGTCATGGACTAAAAAGAAGGTTCTGATGCTGTGCTGAAAATGAGTGAAATGCACGCCTCTCTAGGAGGGAAAGAGAGTGAGACAGGAGGCAATTAGATGAGTCTCACTTCTCTGCAGGTGAGACTTGACATATCTGCCTTATGGTGTACATATCTGCCTTTTCTTATCTGCAGGCCTTTCACCAAGATTAGATGTATTGCTTTCCACACACCGCCTTTGAAATGGCTAAATTATATTGAAAAAGTAACATAGCTTTTAATGCAGTAATCTTAAATACTTCTTCAGTTACGTGTGGATACCTGAATTCTAAGCTCCGTATGATAAATATTTGTTTCGTCTTCATATTTGTTAGTTCAAGTTAAAAATAGTAACAGCAATAAGTTAGTACTATGGCCTTACTTGGTTGGGGACAATAATATTCATCAAACTGTGCCAGCAAATATTCTATGTTTTTTACCAGTGTTAGGAGTGTACTTAATTTCCAAAAATTTCCTCCCTGCAGACAAGGTCATATGGCCAGCTCTGTACCTAGCCTCAAATCTCATTTCCATGTTTGTGCATAACTTCATTGAGATGAAATAGTGGAGGTAAAGATCCTGAGGGAAATGAGAAACGCAACTAGCAGAATAATGAATGACTCTTGCCTTCATGAGAGCGCACTTCAGCTTGTTTAGGGAACTGGTTGTGAGGTCTCCTGGGACGTTACCATGAAGGGCAGAAGGGTGTGGGGTAGCTCATCAAGGACAAAATTAGAGCAAAAGAAAGATCTATTCCAATGTGAAGGATGTTGAACAGCTCTGGCAAGAGGATGACTTGGCTAACTGAGTTCAAACACAAAAAATCAGTGGGTAGAAGGTAAAAACCACTATGGGCCACCAGAAGGAATATAGAAATTTTGCCTGAGCATGCAGTGATGAAATTAGGGAATTAAAAGTCCACCTGGAGTTGAAATTGATAACGTATATGAAAGGCAACATGAAAGACTTCTATTTGCACATTAGCAGCAAGAGAAAGACTAAATAAAATTTGTGTCTACTGCTGAATGAGATCAGTGACCTAGTGACAAATGACATGGAAGAAGGCCAGTGCCTTCCTTTGCTCAGTCTTTAATGGCAAAGTCTGCTCTCCAGCTTTCCAGATCCCATGCCTATAGCAGCAGAATTTGAAGGATCATAATACTATACACTCTACAGAAAGATCAAGCTGGGAATCACTTAGGCAAATTTGACATAAACAGATCCATGGAAGCAGGTGGAACACAACTGGAGGTCCTGAGAAAGCTGGAAAAATCCATTTTGTGGCATTTTCAAAAGGTTATGGTGTTCAGAGCGGGTTTCTGAGGACTGAAAAAGGGCAAACATCAAAGCCACTTTGGAGAAAGACAAAAACTTAGATTGATCTAGGAAACTTCAGCCTAGCAAGTCTTACCTCAGTGTTCACAAAGACTATGGAACAAATAAACCTGGAAGCCTTGTCCAGGAACAGGAAGGACAAAAGGCAACTGGGAATAGCCAGCATGAAGGTCCAATCATGTCTGACTAAACTGACTGCCTATAGATGATGCTGTCCTAGTAGAGGAGGGGAGAGCAGTGAGAGCGTGGAAGAGGGACACTGAAATGATTGGAGGAGTTCATGACATATGAGGAGAGGATGAGAGAGATTTTTTTCAGTCAAAAGAAGAGCAGGCATCATGATACTGTCTTCAACTGCCTAACGGATTTATAGAAAATGTGGACCAGAGTCTTCTTGGAGGCACATACAAGAAGTATAAGAGTCAATGGATAAAAGTTGCAGCAAGGAAAAAATGGAGTATTTATTTTTTTTTTCCCCCACAGACATGGTAGTCAGAACAAGTTGCTCAGAAAGCCTGGGAAATTGCTATCCTTGAAGACAGTCACAAACAACCCAAGGCCTTGAATAACATGTTCTAAAATGAAAGCTGGACATGTGCATAGCAAGAGGTTATACTGAAGAATTTCTAGAGGTCCTTTACAACTCACAGTGTTCCAACACATTGCAGTCACAGAATCACAGTCAACACCCCTCCTCACAGAGCCCATGATACCATGAGCCTTCTTTGGATCAAGGGCACATTGCTGGCACAAGTAGGTGTCCACCAGGACTCCCATGCCTTTTCTGCAGAGACATGAAGGGTCAGCCACAGAAACACCACGCAGGGCCCTTACAGGCTGCATGCATGGGATCACCACCTCCAGGGCTGGGGAAGTCCTTGCGGGATGCAGGGCAAGAGCCTTTGGAGGTGCCCAGATGTTATGAGGGGATGCTGTTCAGATGCTTGTGGGAATGTGTGAGGCTCATCACAAGCCGTCTCAGGGAAGGCCCAAACATGGGAGAATGGGATGGCTCCAGCTGCATGTGGGAGGAAGCAGAGGCCTCCATCAGACCTGCCAAAGGGTGTCAGAGGGCTCAACAGAGTGCCGTCTGCATTATGGATAGGATCCCATTTGTGCTTAGATGGCTAACATTCCCCACAGTAAAATATCTGTAGAGACCTGCGCTCCAGTTCAGCTGAAGCCAAGCTATAAGGAGGTGCTTGGTTGCTTGGAAAAGTATTATCTCTTGGTGAAAGCTTGATCAAATTTCTGATTTTTTTAATAACTTACTTCTTATCACCGTCGGCACATCTCTTCTCACTTCAGAAACTGTTTTATTAACCCATTTTAAAAAAAATATAAAAAAACAAGACAAAATGAGGGATGCTGGAAGAGTCCTCTGGGTGTATTCTTGTACCATACCTGTGCTCAAGATGGGTGACATAGAGCAGGTTGTTCAGGACCATGTCAAGAAGTCTTCTGAGTATCTGCAAAGACAGAGCCTCCAGAAGTTCTTCCAGGTGTTGTGCAGCTCACTGTTTCCGAGGGCCATGGGCCCGCTTCTGCAGACCTGCTTTGGCACATGCCTGACATTGGGAAGGAGAGAAGCTGGGCTACTGATGAACCAGACTCAGCTGGGGTGTGGAGGCACCAGCAGGAGGACCCAGCAGGGACATAGCTCTCATGGCCCTTGAATGAGCTGATCTTCAGCACCCATAGCCCAGCTGCTGGTCAAGGGGCTTGGATCGGCCTGCCCCAGCGCTGGGAAGGCTCCCGATGTTTACTGGTCTCTCAGGCAGCCCAATAGGCAGAGGTTGCACCAACAGCACCAGGCTGATGTGGTGGTAGGGTCCACCACTGGAGCTGTCTGGGGGCTCCCCTGCAGCGTGCTGGGCAGGAGCGCTGGGGGACCCTGGAGCTGCATCCCCACTCGCTGCTCAGTCCCTCCCCTCAGGCTACCTTCTCCTCACTGTGGCGCTGCTGTTGGTGGGCCCTTGGTGCAGGCAGTAGCACCACTGTGGGGATCTCCTCTGCACCCCATTCCTGGCCATGTTCCCCTGCCAGCCAGCAGACAGGCCAATGGCACACTCCCGGTAGTCATTGTCCACTCTCACCATGTGCAGGACATGGTCAAAAGGTTTCCTGCAGAGTGGGCATGTAACTCTCCTGCTGGCCCACTGCCAGATGCAGCCAAAGCAGAAGCAGTGCAAGCATACGGGCATGCAGCCTACACTGCGCATGGTGCCCATGCAGATGGGACACAGGGCATCTGCCACTGCCTCTGACTGCCTTGCCTGCTGCATCTGGCTGGGGATGGCCCTCACTGCAGAACTGCTCTGCTCTGGAGCCTTGTTGGTGCCCAATGCCATATCCTGCCAAGAGAGATGTGCAAATTGCCTGAGCTTTAGTCGCACTAGGAACATGAGAGCAAAGCTGGAGGCTGGAAAGCAACATCAGCAGCAGCTTCAGCATGGTGGGTCAGCCAGCCTCAAGGACTGCCCTCCACACCTGCTTCAGCTTCCCCTAGGCGTCCTGCCTTCCAGCCCAAGATTCCCCAGTGCCCTACGCTCTCTCCCAGACGACCACCACCATTTGAGCTAGCAGAGGGTACCTACAGGAGGGGCTCAGGGAAGGCACAGGAACCAGCTGGGAGGCTTCAGTTGTGTCAAAGGCACTGGCACTCTCCTTGTGCCCACAGACCCAGGACAGGCACCATGTGGGACCAACAGCACCCCCACCAGCTAAGATTCTTCTCAAAGGCACCTGAAGCCCAGAGCCTTGCTGGATCTTGCATGCCGCACGTGTGAACTCGCAGGAGTCCTGGACCAAATGTGCCAGGACAGAGACTGCACGGGCTCTGAAGAGCAGAGAGGTAGGGGCAGTCACAGCCGCTACCCAGTAACACCACAGGGGTCTCTGGGGATGCCCCTCAACTGCCGCCCAGGCAGGGAAGCAGACACCCCACAGCAGGAAAAGCCTGCTTTGTAGGGTGTTTGCCATCTTCTTGTGGTCTTGCAGGGGCAGTTTAACGTCAGGCTGGACAGGGGCTGTGATGAGAGACTGGTGATCCTGAGCACAAAGCCTCAGCAATGGGCAGTGCAGCAATGCAGGAGGGGGAACCCTGTTGACTTCCTCGGTGCAAAAAGAGTGCCCTGACTTGCCTTCTCTGATGGCTGTCACAGGAGAAGGATTTGCCTCTTGCAGCGCTGTGCGAAAGCCTCAGAGATCCAAGAATGGCTGAGGTTAGAAGAGACCTCTGGAGGTCATCTTGGGCAAGCCTCTGCTCAAGGAGGGCCAGTGCTTGATCACTCTCACAGTAAAGAAGTGTTTTCTGATCTCTAGAAGGAACCTCCTGTATTCTGGTTGATGCCCATTGCCTTTTGTTCTGTCATGGGGCACAACTGTAAAGAAACTGACTCTGTCTTCTTTGCACCTTTCCTTCAAGTATTTATGTACATTGGCAAGTTCCCCCCTGATCCTTCTCTTCTTCCTGAAGTGTCAGGCAGTTGTACTGGATGATCCTTGTAGGTCCCTTCCAGCTGAACCATTCCATTCCATTCCATTCCATTGTCTAGTCTGAACATTCATAGGTCTCTCAGCCTTTTGTCCAATGGGAGACGTTCCAGCCCTTTCGCTGTCTTCATGTCCCTTTGCTGGACTCTCACCAGTACGTCTGTGTGTCTCTTGTACTGGGGAGCCCAGCACTGGCCGCAGTACTTCAGATGGTGGCTTTGCCAGTGTTGAGTAGAGGGAAGGATAATGTCCCTTGACCTGCAATCCAACAGCTCTCCTCATGCAGCCCATGATACCATGAACCTTCCTTGGCACAAGGGAACATTGCTGGCTCATAGTCTTTTTGTTTTCTAACGGTTCCCTCCAAGATATTTCTGCAAAGGTTCTGTTCAGTCAATCAGCCCACAGGATATATTGTTGCATGGGGTTATTCCTCTCCAAGTGCTGGACTCTGCAATTTCCTTTTCTGAAACTTCATGAGTTTCCCGACAGCCAATTTCTCCAGCCTGCGGAGGCACCTCTGGATGGCAGCAGGTCCCTCTGGTGTATCAGCCACTCCTGCCAGTTTTGTACAGTTTCTGCTCCATCATCTAGACAAATAATGAAAATCTACCCCTGGTGCACACCGCTAGTGGCTGGCTTCTAACTAGACTTTGTGCCACTGATCACCAGCCTCTAGGACTGGCCATTCAGTCGCTTTTCAATCCACCCCATTGACTGTTCATCTAGCCCATATTTCATCAGTTTCTCTGTGAGGATCCTATGAGAGGCAGTTTTCAAAGCCTTATGGAAGTCAAAGTAGACAAAGTCCACTACTCTTCCCTCATCTACCAAGCCAGTCATTTCACTATAGACAGTTATCACATCGGTCAAACATGCATTCCCCTTGGTGAATTCATGCTGACTACTGTTGTCTTTCTTGTCCTTCATGTGCCTGGAAATGGTTTCCAGTATTAACTAATCCATCACCTCCCCAAGGAGGACAGGCCGACCAGCCTGTAATTCTGCAGACCTTCCCTCTTGCCCTTTTTGAAGATAGGAGTGACCTTTGCTTTCCTCCAATCCTCAGGCATCTCTTCCAGTTGCCATGATCATTCAGTGATTATCAAGAGGCCTCACATAATCCAGGTCCCTCAGCACTTGTGGCTGCACTACTTCAGGGCCAATGGATTTCTGTTTGTCTAGTTTGCTTAAGTATTCTCTAACCTGAGCCTCTTCTACCAACAGTAAGTCTTTCTTGCTCCAGACTCCTCTTACCATCCTTCCTCCTGTGATGGCTGTCTGTTATTTCTATCTCTGAATGATGTTGTTTGTGAGTTAATTACATTCTGTGGGTCTCACTAGACAGAACTTGACCCTCTGGAATTTTATGATTTTGTCATGAAATGAGACCACACTTGTAAATTTATTTTATTTTTTTATTGCTCCAGCATAGCACATTGAGATTGTCTTCCTAGCATTCCAACCAAACATCTACTTACTTATTGAGCATGTAGCTCTCCCTCTGGCTTCCATGATAGGCAGTTGGGATTTTCTGGTTTGGAGGTATTTTCAGCCCATCTCGTATCTGAGAAATCTGCACATTTACTTTCAAGTCACACATAAACAAGTGTCTCTACAATGCGAGGCAAACAGAGGCTTGGAGACCTATTTCAGTTAATGAAGACCATACCAGATATTTTTGTGTGGGGAGAGTAATTATAAATGCTGGAATTTGGGCTGGTCTCTCATGTCATCTCTTCCCCTTTAACAAAAAAGTACCATGGAATTTTAAGTCCGTAGATTGTCAAAAACTGCAGTAATATTGTCAATGAGTTTACTGTCATAAGCATTCGGAGAGAAAGTCCATTTTAAAAGAATATTCATGAAAAACATATTCTGAATACATAATTGGGAGAAATGTCACAGCAATTGTTAGAGTTACACTCACTAATTAGAGAAAATACAAAATACCATGTGATTTATGTGTTCCATCAAAACTGAACTAGGATTTCTGATATTGTACATTCACAATGAATTTTGCTTGTGTTCAGTATACAGACCAAGCTTCAATTGCAGAAATCACTCACTGAATCATCAGGATGGAACAGATGCAAGAAAATTGTGATCTTCTTGATGAGAAACAGTAAAAAAAAATAAAAAAGATAAAGGCACTGGATCAATTATTCACTGCAAATTACACACTTGGCTACCATGATCATTATAACCCCTTCACATCCCGTTACTCTACACTCCATTATTTCTGCTTACCCCTACGGAGCCTGCCCTTTTACCTTCCTGACACTCCCCCCTTTTCTAGCTGTCAAACAGTGTGTTTCATTCCCTCTTTAAAGGATTTCTTATTTCTCCTTTGTGTGCTGCCTGTATCCTGCCATCCCTATCTCTCCTTCTTGCAGCTCCATCAGAGTAGTGGCTTTCATGCCTAAAATGGTGGGGGAAATGCTGGTTTAAAGACCATCTGGCTTCTATTCACAGGGACACTATTGAAAACCAAACTGGTTTCTTAAAGCTCCTACTGAAGTGTAGAAAAATGTTCTTTCCCCCCCCCACCTCTTTTTAAAGTGAGAGATTTTTTATATTTTTTCCAAAGTCTTCAGACAGGTTCTTGAAACCTCTGCTGACAAGCAGGAGCCCTGTATGGCTTCCATAATGAGTAGTGCTAAATAATTTTTAACAAATCCCTGCTTTATCAGCAGAGCTCAGTGCAAGAAAGGATTATGCACGGTGTATTTGATATAGAGGACACAAAGGTACTGGCTTATGGGCTAGTTGTTAATTTGTTGGGGCTTATTAGTGATATTTCTTCAATTTACCGTTCAGCTGACTAGGGTGCCTTTGCCACTCTTATACTAAAGAACCTAAATATCATCCCCTGTATCGCTGTGAGGTGGGGCAGTGTCACTCTTTCTGTTTTACATTTAACCCACAAATTCAAGGGACTTGGCCAAAGTTGGGCAGGAAGGAAACCTAGTAGCAAAGAAACCAGAAAAAAAGCAAAGTGCCTTGCAATCTACGCCAGCACTTTAAGCATTAGATCCCTTGTCTTCACAAAGCACAGAAGAGCCTACTGCAATACTCTAGATTTCATAATATCTCAAGCTGCTTCATGCTTTTAAGGCATAAATTTACTTTTTAAGGATTACTGTCACTGGAGAGGAAGGTGGAGGCAAAGGCATATAAAAAAATTGTGTTGAACCCAGATTAAATGTTAACATTCTGACCGATAGTTTCAATAGCTTCCTGCCTATTTGCCAGTGAACTAAGTGTATATGTATTCTATCTATAACTTAAAACTAGATTTGGGTCTTTTTCATCAAAAGGTGTTATACATTTGGGCTTTCATACGGTCTGTGGTAGAACCTGAACAAGCCATCATTTTGGGGCATTTCACTTGGCCAGTCCAGCCCAAACCACGACAGGTACAAAATCCAGCTCCACCTCCAAAACCATGCAGGTTACTTTGGTGTGCAGATCAGACAGACTGGTTTAGGATAGGAACTCCAGCAGCCTCAGCTCAGGAACAAGATCCTATGTGATGACGTTCAGGAGGGCTTATGCTGGGAATGCGACCAAAGGACTCCTGCTTTGAATGTTATTCCATTCTTCCTTGGCCCAGTGATCACCTCAGGACACACTGAAGGTATTTAAGCCAGATACTGGGGGGACACATTTTATGGTACTGTGAGATTGCATGACTAGCTTGAAGCTTAACAAGTTGAAAGCATTTGTGCCCTTTATTTATCCACTCTTCTCAGTCTGGATGCTCAGACTGACTCATCGCTGTAAAGAAAACAAGTCTGAAATTAGAATATGGAAACACAGAAACCGATATGATCCTGCGTGGAAAGACTGGGAGAAGTAGGGTAATGACATCCTTGCAGCAGAACAGCAGGAACCTTACATTGCATATTCCTGTACTTGGAGTTCAGCTCATTATATTTGAGACTTATTCTGCTTTCATTGGCTTCAGATAGAAAAAAAAGTTAGGGTCTGTCTATTGTGTCTAACATATGCTCTCATGTGAATGTAGGCAAATATATCTTGCTACCTGAAAGTAGTAGAAGTACTAGGACTTCGGGGTTTAGTTGCATTAAATAGGCATTGTGCATGTTATATAGTTGCCTAATTTTAATAGAAAATGTAAAAGAAAAAAAAAAGGATCTATGTACTTTTCAGAATTTGATTCGGTAAAGTCTGTGAAAGTATGTCTAATTTAAGCATGAGAATAGTTGTATTACAATCAGTGGAGGATGGTTGACTAGAATGATGGTCTTGTACCTCTAGTTATGTTTTCATCTTTCTTAAAGAATTCTACAGAAATCATGAATTCTGTATCAAATGTTTGGGAGAATTAAGATGTTCTATAATCTTTTCTGATTTCTGATTTTCTTGTATAAGAGAATTTAATTATGGAACAGTCTTATTTGCAGATGGCTCAAATGTTTTGAGAAACACTTCTCCAAGCTTTCTCCTACTGATTAACCTACTTGATCATATAAACAAAGATATATAAAACCTCCACTGACAGAAGCTAACTCATTTTAAAGTGACCGAGCCCACTTCTAAAATGTGCTGTTAAATTGCAGGCCCTGCTGTCTGAGCAATGTGATGAATCTGTAAAATACACCACCTAAGACATCTTTCAGAAAAAAATATTTAGCATAGACCCAGGTAGGACTACCCAGGAAATTCCTTCTGAAGCTGTCATCCCATGTGGCAAAAAGGCAAACACCAAATACGACATTTTGTAGGCATCTCTGCAGTGCAAGCTACAGCCATGAAGCTCACCAAATACAGGGACAGAGAAGAGGAGCTCCTCATTCACTCAGTCCAAAGGCAGAAGTAGTCAGCTGTTTCAAATGACAAAATATCCAGACCCCTGGAGAGAAGCAAAAAAAAAAAATTGGATGAGCTTGTCACTGATCCCCAACTCCTACTGCACTGCAAACACCAAAGGAAAAATAAGAAAGAAAAGGAATAGTTGGCTTCACTGAAAATACAGCCAGTACTGAGCACTGGAATAGCAAGTTAAATATCACTCCAATAATGAAACATTCCTGGTAAGCGGTAAATCCGAACCCATGGTAACAATTTTAGAGAAGAAGCTATTTCATAGGACCCAAGAAGACAAAAATTAAGACTCATGGTAAACTTTTTAATCTCCATGGACACCTTGCTTATTAAATAGGTAGCTAGATACTAACATCTCATTTGCAAAATCCTCTCCTTACAGCTCTGATTCCTGCTCAGGGAGACAGTCATACAAAGACTCAGGTAAGTCAGTTCTGTACGGGACTACTCTGCCCCTTTTACAGTCTGGAAAAAATAGAGCCGAGCCACTTAAGGGGTTAAATGGCTGTGCTGAAGATCACACAAGGTGAAATCCAAAGGGCAGAAGGCTTTCTTCATCCTGTATGTACCACTCAATCCCTCTGTTGACTGTTTAAAGGGATCTTCAGGGAGATGAAGTTAGCCACTGTGTCTAGGGATGAATACGTCAATGACAGCAGGAGGACTGAATGTTTTCATCTCCTCTCTAATCACCAGGGCACAGCCACCAGTTCGCACACACAGGAGTACCTGCATCACTTCCTTATCAATGTTCTCATCACGTGAGTCTTAAATCTGCTGGAATGACAGCTCAAGGCTGATGTACAAAATCATAGTTAAAAAGCCAGCAGATGGGGGAGAGAATGTCTGTTCTTTAAGTGTATATATATTCCTTCTTCCATTTAATACATTTGTAAAAAATCCTGCGGTTGCTGTGCTAACTTTTGTCACCTAAGCAGCATGAATGTTTTACATAAAAACATGAGGGTTTTACAGAAAAAACAGGTCAGCCCACTCCCCCATTAGCTCTAATTAGAGATTTATTTTCTTAAAATACATATATAGAAAGTGGTGGAGGGGGAAAGTGTCTGGTCACGTACTTTATATCAGTTGTCTGGTGACGGCGACAGGTGCATTTGTCAGGCCCCAGGGAGCAACTCCATTAGATTCACTTTATTAATTGAACAGATTACATGTTTTAGGAGATCCATCCCTCCTCCTCCCCCCCCCCCCCCCTTTTTTTG
>VFFE01008974.1:2216897-2292250 GCA_008921705.1 Burhinus oedicnemus
AGGAAACCCCCCCCCCCCCCCCCCCCCCCCCCCCTTTCTTTGACATTCTATGGTTAAGGCAGGGAGGGGGAAAATAAACTTCCTTTTGGCTTTGTCAAGTTATAATTAAGCATGAGGGGAGTGGAAGGATCTTACAGTAATGCAGAGGGCACATAACACTGACAAGGTCAATTATCTCCTGATAAGTCCCACAACAGCAAGTATTAATAATATGAATAATATTAATTGAATGTGAGTTTGTTGAGTTTTAATTTCTATTTTTAAGTTTTCTTCCACATGATGGTGGAAGGTGTCCCTGCCCATAGCAGGGGGGTTGGAACTAGATGATCTTTAAGGTCCCTTCCAACCAAAACCATTCTAGGATTCTATGATTCTGTGATGCAGACAGCATGGCAGATGCAAGTGAGAGGCTGATTAAAGGGCCTCCAGCCCTATAGGATTCCTTACTAGTGCATAGTCTGAGGGTCCTTACAATATTTGCTGCCTATCAAGATACCCAGGATGAAGAATGCAGCAAGCAGGAAAGGGAAGCTGGGGAATCCCTGTTTCCCTAGGATTTTGGGAGCTTTCTGTGTTAAAGTGATTTCAGTATACCCAAGTTCCTGAATAGTCGATGACAGAGCAGCAGAACAGTGTCAGGTTCAAATATCCCCACATTTGGCAGAACTGTAGAAGTATCATATGTTGGGAAGTGAGGTTCTGAGGAATGACCAAAGTCACTTAGTCAAAATTCCTGGCTGGAACAATCATGAGGGCCTTCCCAGGAAACTGCAGCTGATCCAACAGTTAAGGATACTGCTAGAGCATTTTTGATTTTTTGCAAGAAGAATTCTGGTAGTGGATACAATGTACTCCTTCCATTTCAACTGTTATTGAAATACAGTTTCAAATCTTCTAGCCTGAGATTTTCTGAACTCATGGCTTCTTTCAGGGGTTTTGATTCAGCTGATCAACGTCCAGTTCTTATTTGAGGTACATTATAATAAATCAAGAATAGCTCCAGTGCAACCAGACATCCCAGTGCAGCTCAACAGACCTGTTCTGGCACCTCTCTGAAAATTCCACCTCAGGAATGGTCGTAGACAGAAGCGGTGGCTCTTACTTCTGGCAATTTTATTTGGCTCATGAGCCGTTCCTGCTATTAATTACAACTTACATTCCAGGTTATATGTTTGGGAAAAATGGTTTGTTTATTTCCTTAGGACTTTGCCAAGATATTATTCTATTTAGTTTTACTTGGTTATCCTATTCAGCAACAAATATAAATTAAAATACTTTTATACTTTATTGTGTCTGTACCATGCTCCCACATTCACAGAGTCCTAATATGGCTAATTAGTGCTTCATTTAACCCATTTCATTCATTTTTTACAGTGCAGCCCAGTGGGTGTACTAAGTGATATCAAATTTGAGCTTTTCCTGGAATAGCTCATGCTTTCCAAATTGCCTAGCTCTGTGTTTTATTGTAGGTAGAATCACAGGGACCGAGCATGCCTAACCAGTCAAAAGCCAATATATTTAGCTTTTGCTCCAGAGAGACTGAATAAATAATACAGATAGTTAGATTGCCCACTGCCACAAGCATGCATTTTTCATTGAAAATTTATGATCTAAGTACACAAGACGTTGTGGATATACACAAAAAGGCCAGTAATCCTGAGTCTCTGGAAGATGACAAAAAAAACCTATTTAGATTCATAAAATGTGCTCACTAGTGGGGGCAAGATTCACAGGGCGTTGTATGCACAATGCAGCACAAATATTGACTAGTAAAAAGACTGTTTACTGCTGAAGAGATGGGAGACTCATTAGTGGCATAACAGAACCATAAGCTGGCCTCCTCCAGAGGCACAGAAGTTAGTAGCAATGAAAATGACGTCTGAGAAGGACGCTGCCATCTGTAGGTTTACACATTGGATGGCTTAGGGGGGAAAGAAAGGCATGAAATTATTCTGAAACTCTGATGAAAAAGTTCCTAAGAAGGAGAAGCAAGCACTTGGGAAATACATGGAATATAATCAGAAAATGCTTCGGGTTTTTGATAGAGCATGGCAGTTAGTGAGAAAAAACATTCTTTTATTTTTTGTTTATGTTTTTGCTTTTAAATGCTATCTTTTTATTTCCCATGGGAATTATAAAATACAAATTTACATTTTAACAATATAGGCCTATGGTAAACAAAGTGTCCTAATGACTATGTCTGGGCCATTTTCCCCCAAACCCTAACCCTTGTGAATTGAGAAGTGTGATATGGTGAGTGACAGCAGTCTAGGGACAGAATATTAAAATTTGAAGCCTGCAAGTCGTGTTCAATAAAAATACATCAAGGGGGATGAAACCTTTACAATTCACCAGCACATTTTACTCTACAATTTTCAAAAGGAAAGTAGCAGGGGTCTCAATTGAAGCACGTTGAAATGTTCCATCAAACACATCTCTTCTAAATGTAGCCTGACAGTGCCTGCTTCCATTTCCCATCTTCTCACTTAAATGGGTAACACATGTGTAAATGATGTTTATTTTATTGTAAATAGAGTGTTGTCTCTGCCCTTTAATATCATGGCTCTGTGCTTGCACCCTTGGTGTCTCCTTTAACTGCTAATGCAGTCTTCTCCTATACACATTTATTAAGGCTGGAACGGAGGCCTCTGGCCAGCTACCCCATCCTCCTGCCTAGTGGCAGGATTGATTTCATAGTCTTTTTCCATCCTAATAATTGGGTATCACATCCTGCCTTGAATATCATTTCCCCATTTACACAAGATCTTCTGGAATTTTATTCCATTGCCTGAACTATTCCTCTGAGGCGGGTTAAAGCTTTTCTTCATATTTAACCTATAGGTTTTCTGCTGAAGTGTAATGTATAACGTCCCTTTCTGTCCTTGTTGAGAAACAGAGGAAAAGTTGTTCTATCTTTTCACATATCCCTTAAGAAAGGTGTAGTTTGCTCCATGCTCCCCATCACCTAGCTGTGAAACAGCGACTCACAGATGAAGACAAGATGGGGCTGCCTACTAGCATGAGAGAGCTTCACCAGTGACACCCGCATCAAGGAAGGCACCACGGTTTAAGTATTTAAGACTTTGGCTGACACCTGGGAGCACAGAAACTCTGGATTTCTTCAGAGAGATCAGACCAGTGGTCCCTCTAGTGGCAATTGCTGTCGGAGATCAGCGGTTGCTTCAGAAGAAGCAGTGGACAATTGCATCCCTGGAGAGGCAGCTTCTTCTGGAGCCAGTTTAGTACCTCAGCCAGAGCCTAACTGTGATGTCTAATTTCAGACTATCTGTTAGCCCACGTTGTCAAACCCTCGCTCATTGTGTACTGATGGCTTACGTCCAACTTAAACCTCTACCCTGAAACAAGTGTCTATTTTTTTTCTGTCTGTGTGTCTGTGTCTGCGTGTCTGAGATGATATTCTTTCGTGGTGTTTTGTTTTATGGCAGGAGACCCGCACTTTTCGCTGCCCACGGAGTGCCTGTCCCTGCAGCGCGAACACGGCCTGCTACGACCACCTGTCCTGAGTGAACATTTCCTAACACGCTTACCCTTTGCAACATTCTGCTTTGGATTTCTGGGGCATTTCCTCACAATTTCAGTGAACAGAAACAATCAGAAATACACTAGGTGCCCGTGCCCAGGTGCTGGCAGCCGGGGAGGCCTGCAGGGGTCTGTGAGGAGGGGCTGGGGCCACCCCGTACTGCACACAGCCGGTTCCGGCCGGTTCTGCAATGGCCACGCCACAGGGCAGGGCTGGTGGTGCCTCTGTGGAAACATGTTTAAGAAATGGCAAAAAACACCAGACAGAGAGGATGACGAGGGAAGAACAAGAGTGAGAAACAGCCCCGCGAACACCGGAGAAGGAGGAGGGCGAGGAGGTGCGCCAGGCCGGGGGCAGAGATCCCCCGGCAGCCTGTGGAGAGGATCCCTCTGGAGCAGATATCCATACCACAGCCTGCAGAGGACCCTGCGCCAGAGCAGGTGGATATTCCTGAAGGAGCTGAGGCCTCTGGAGGGGCCTCCATGCTGGAGCAGGGGAAAAAGTATGAGAGGGAAAGAGCAGCAGGGAGAAACTGCTAAGTACTGACCGTACCCTCTATCTCCCTGGGGAACTCGGGGTGGGTAGAGGAGGCTCCAGGAAAGCAAGAGGAAAGATACTGCTTTAAGGTTTGTCTTTTTCTGTTTCTCACTACCCACATTTATTTTAATTGGCAATAAATTAAGTTCATTTTCCCATCTGTTTTGACCATGACAGTAATTGGTAAGTGATCTCCCTGTCTTTACCTCAGCCCACAGGCTTTCTTGTTTCTGTTTTTCCTGCTTCCTGCCCCTGTCTTGCTGATGGGTCGGGGGGGTGGGGGGTGAGTGAGCAGCTGGGTGGGAGTTTGCCTGTTAGCCAAGGTGAACCCGTGACAAGGAGAAAAAAAGCCAGCAATCAGCCAGATAGGATTCTCAGCTGTAAGGTTTTCTGCATGGACTTGTTTTTTCTTTATAAGCTATAAAGAAATAATTTAGGTTGCTACAAAGAAGTTAAGCTGGAGCATAACCTGATCAGCTCTGTACACCCATTTTAACCTGTTAATTCATTCCTCATTGGTTTAGTATCTGGTTCTATGAATATTTCTGTTATTAACTTTACACACATGAATAGACCCATTAATCACAACTAAGGAGACTGGAAAGCTCTCAGATGTTTGCAAGAAAGGGCTGTTTGACTGTAGAAGTCAGCTTCACACAGGTTTTATGGGTGGTGTTTTCCTCCGTGACGTTAACCAAAAGGCATAAAAGGTCAGGAAAATTAACATGGTTATTTTGGATGTGAAATGGCACTTAGATGCCTTTACAAATGTAAACCTAAATCATTTACACTGGCAAGTCCTGCCAGGTTAAAAAGTGTAGTAGATTTGGATTTGTAAGGTAGCTCCTAATTTGGCACCTATGGAAAACTGATAGAGGTGCTGTCTAGGCAATTTGGCAACTAGATACTCACTGCACCTATTTTTGATAATAAAGCAAACCTTTGTATTTTTGCATCCTTTCGCCAAGGTGTGGGCGGCCTTAGAGCAAGAAACATGACACAGGAGAGCAGAGCTAAGCTGTGGGTGTAGACGGGGTCCTCGAACAGAGTTCCCTTTATGTCTCTTTTAGTTATCCATACTCAGATGTCATCTAGTGCCAGAACGTCTTTCTCTCTCCAACTCCATTTGTGCTAAACAGAAATAATCAGAGGATTGTATTTAGTCTGACCTATGTGCACTGGACCTGTGAACTCACAGAGTAGGTGAAAAAACACAGTAAATTAAGATGCTGTAGGCCTATGTCGTGTTTTGGGCCAGATTGACCCAGTCCGGTGGAATGACAGATGCTCTCTCTCTCTTGCTCCGCTCCTGAAGGGAGGCAAGAGAGAGAGAAAAAAAGAGAGACTTAAGAGTTTAGAAGGAACTAAACTACTTTAATGAAATATTAATAATAAATTAATAAAAATAAAATAATGAAATATATACAAAACCATATCAAGCTCCCAGGATGACAATCACATCACCAGCAGGCACTGGGGAAGTCCCAGACTGGACTCAGTGATGGACAGGAACTGGATTCCAGATCTGGATTCAGGATCGGGATCAAAGGCAGACGCAGAGACAGAGTCCTCCTCAGACCCTGGCCATTGAAGAAAGAGGACAGACCCTTTGATCCCTCAGCTTTTATACCGAGCATGAGGCAGATGGGATGGAATACCCTGTTGGTCAGGTTTGGGTCACCTGTCCTGTCCACTCCTCCCCACAGGTGTGACGCCTCTACGCTTTTCCGCTTCCCACCCTCCAACGTGGTACATACTAAAGTTGGCTGCCCTTGGTTGTGATAGCAATAAGGATAAGCAAGAGCCTCTCTGCATCCCATTCCTTGGCATCAACTATAAACATGGGTCTGATCACTCTGAGACCGAACAGTTTCTGCACAACATGCTGTTAATTTCAGCAGTTAGAAGAGGCCTAGTTAAAAGTAAAGTTACTGAAGAAAATTGGTCCTGTTTTACCTCAAACCAGGACAGCCTAGCTGCAAAAGAGAGCAGGGTGTGAAAATGACAAGGTCTGTCCATATTTGCCTGCCCTCTCAAGTTATGTTTCCAGGCCTGTCCTGCGATCTAAACTTTTCTACGATCTAGCCCAATATCCTATAGACGCTGACCTGGAAGAGTCCAGAAGATGCACAGATTAATACTTCCCCAATATTCCCCAATTTCAGTCCATGCACAGCCTTGACACCTAGAGTGTTTACATCTTTGTCTGTCCTTTAGAAAGGACTTTCCTTTCATTAATTTGTCTAATCATCTTTTGAATCTGCTTGATGTGGTTGGCATCCACAAGTTACTGTGGCAACAAGTTACACAATTAATTCTGTTTTATGTAAAAGTGCTTTCCTTTGTTTGCTTTTAGAACTTCCCATCTGATAATTCTGGCTGACTACCTGTAATTTTTGTGCCATGAGAAACAATAAATACTCATTTGCTATTCTTCTTCACAATTCAGAGACCTCTCTCAATCCTTTCAGACCTTTTTTGTCTGAGGTAAAGATCTTTGGTCTATTTAATCTCTTCTTGTATGAAAGCAGTTTTGTACGTTCAGTCTTGCCTGCATCTTTCTGATGGTTGTTTTATTCTTTCTGAGAAGCAAAAGAAGGACATGACAGAATGCATTCCACGTTTGGTGTGGATGTTCCATATACGAGAATAAGGATTTTGTTGCTGTTGTTATTTATTTATTTCTCATCGGTTTCTGGTGTGCTCTTACAGAAATACCAACAAAAGTGCCTATTGTAGATGCAGTTATGCCAGCATAAACTGCTTTGTGATACATGAGAATGGGAACAAGCCACACTAGGATCAAGGAAAAACATTATAAAAGTCAAAGTGCATCCACTGTAAGGGCTGCAAAGTATCAGTAATAACAATAATAGCAATGATTCCTCTCTGTCTGAAATAAATTGTACCAATAGTTCTGTGCAGAGTCCATGCTCATACCAGACATAAACCAGAGTCACCCAGGAAAATATTTCAGTGTATGCTTGATTTCAACCTGTGAATAATTCTACAGATATTCCTTTCGTTTTGCTGGGTGTACTCATCTGTTTTTCATCTGTACACATGCTTTGCTGGGTCAGGGCCCAAAGCATTTGAACAAATATTTATCAGATATTTCACAGAATTTTCTAGCTCTACTGGGAGCCAGATTCGTTACACCCCTGCATGTTCTTATGCCAGAGGTGAAAATGAGCCTATTCTCTTATACTTTGAAAAAGAACTGATTTATCTGATTGGAACCAGAAGCCTGAATTTTAAGCACATTAGTAAGTCAGTTCTGTGTCTAGTCTGTGCACACAATAACCAGATTTGTATTCAAATAGTGCAAAGCTTTTCATCCTCATGGCTTAGTACACAGGTGTAATCCCCTACAGAATGGATTACTTTTACAAGCTGGATTCTCTAAATAAGGTGGTGGGTAGCATTTATGGCTATCTACATTGACTGCCGTTCTGGGCCAAGAATCGTACTTAGGCTTGGTGTGATCCCAGACCCACAGTCCTTTATCCATCTGTAACTTATCTGTTGGCTCCCCAAGATCAAGCTCGTTACAAAACCCACCTCTTCTTCCACCACAGATATTTTTGTCCTTGAAGGGGTACCCTGAACTCCTGTGATTCTGCCACAGTCACCAATAGGATGAGTGCAAGTGGCCAAGACAGGCTCAGTACGCATTGCAAGTAGGTTCTGTTTTTCAGTGGGGGTTTGAACCTGAAGTTTCTCCATCATCGTTTCCTAGATGTGGACTCAAAGCTACACCTAAGAGCAGGATAGCATAACATGGATGCAAAGTGATTTTTGAACACAACTGTGAGCTTCAATTAGCATTTCAATTGTAGCGGAGAAGGTATGTTGGATTAGTTAGTTGTCTTTCCATGGGGAGCTCTGGATGCAATACAAATGTGTTTTCAAATTCTTGGGCAGTTACGGAAGTGGGCAGATGTATGTGTACCTTTATAGACTCAAGCTCACTTTTGGCATCCTGTGGCTACTGTGAAGTGCTGGCTCCTGTCTACCTATCCAAAATATAATGGGAATAATGGCCTTGTATCTTTCATAATACATTAAGGACTTAGGACTGCATATACGTTAGCTGCAACTGTCAAGTATGCAAGTTAGATTTTAGCACCTTTCTGCCTATATTGTTTCACTTAAAAAGTCAATCATTCACCTCCCCTTTAAATGTTTTTAATATCTCCTCCCCATCCTAGCTGATTATTCCTTATAACACCCAGAATTCCGAACACCTGAGGTAATACTGTTATTTAAAGTTTGTCAACTTTTTGCTGGAGTTTTCTCATTGTCTAGTGATGTTGACAAGATTTTACTTTTATTTACTGATTTTTTAAAATGTTTTGTTGAAGATGGGTTTTATTTGAACACAATGAATGGTGTTGTATTCAATGTTCCCATTACTTTCCAACTATCATTAGCTTGTCTTTTTGCTCATTAAAACAGGCCTAAATGCTCTCTAGCCAGTTTCCATGGATGTATTCATACAAGTTCTCTTATTCGCCATAGCTTCTTTGGCTAGCAGTAATTTGCAATGCCTTATTTATTTCTTTATTTTCTATTATTATTATTTCCCATCAAACCTTAAAGAGATTTTACACTTGTGCGGTTGCTGGGCTATTAAAGGAGAGCCACAAGACCTTGTTCCAGAAGAAAAGTTAACCATGTTGTTGGTGAAAACTGGAAACAAAGCTGTTGCTAGGATTCAGCTGAGTGAAATGGGGTGACAAGACTGGGGAGATTTAAAAGCAGAGAGCTTAGCTTAGGATATTACCAGGGGATTTTAGCCAGCTTGATTGCTTTCTGGAGAATGAGGTAATGGTGGGACACCAGAACTAAAATTTTTTTGCTCTAATGTCTGAAATCCTGGTTTTCAAACTGAGAAGTCTCAAAAAATTGTATTACAAACTACTCTTCTTGATTTCCTTTAAGACTGTGGGAATGTCCTGTGCAGGGATCAACTTTTTTTTTTTTTTTTTTGGTTTTACATCCCCTGATGTAATTGTGATGAGACTGGAGTCTGGTGACAACACTTGTGAGACTTAATATCAGAGTTTGGGATTGCTAATTTCCAGTGTTAGGGGAAAACTAGATAGAGAGATAGACAGATAGACAGACAGACAGCCCCTGTACAGCTGCACACATAATTTAATTTGGTAACATAAAACTAGAAGTAATAGAAATATATGGCAGTTGGCTTCTTCAGTAGATGACTTTCATGACAGAACAAGGTAATGGAGGCAGCAGGAGCAAGTCAGAAAGGAAGGTACCTTCTCTTTGAAAAATGATATTATGAACAGAATTTAATGGTTGTGACACAGAGTGGACTGACAGCCCAAGAAAAGAGAAATCTTCAGGTAACCCTGACAGTCCAACTACATTACAGATGCAGAACTGCCAGAGGGACCAATTACAGTAAGGTTGTCTCCTGACCCACCTGCTTACAAACCTGCTTCAATCTGTAGTATAGACAGGAACTGCACTAGGATTAGATGCAGGCAGTACTACAAATTGGACACAGCCAAGTTTTAAGCTCAGTGACAGAGCATAGTTAAAGTTGTATTTACCATCTTGACCTGTTATGCCAGAGGAGGACTTGATTGTTTTGGACTTGTGGCCCCTGCAATGTTGATGGACCCACCAATGATCACGCAATGGTCAGATTTGTACAAAAGGAAACTTTCCCAACTTTGAATTGCATTCATATTCAGGGCCTTGTTTCACCTCAGAGAAACAAAGTACTAAGATGATAGGCAGTATACTTATCGCTCCCTGCTTGTCTCTTTCACGGGGTACTTGCTACACACTGGTGGCTATTGAACAAGAGTCAAAGCCAGAGCTCAGCCTCTGAGGAATCATGTTTCTTTACATGGTAGTGCCACCAACTGATTATTTCATAACTGTCCTCACTTATTCTTTGTAATCCCATACCTACAGCTGAGTGAGGTTTATTTGTTTGTTTGGTTGATTTTTGTTTCTTTGTTTGTTTTTAAAGAGGATGTTGTTTCTGTCTAAATTTTTTAATTCATGTTTGGAGATGAGACTGACATCAAACTTTCCCACTGTGCATGTTTTTCTATTGGAGTCACTTATGACTTCTCACTTTAAAAGAGATTTTGAATGGAGTTTGGTTCCTAAATATGAACTTTTACTTTTTACATACATAACTTCACACATTTTCTTTTATTTTTACCTGTCAATGAATTGTAAATACCCAGAAAATGATACCGAAAATATTCTTTTAGAGTTACTGATTCTAATGGCAAAGATAAGAACTGTCTTTGATGCATCTGTACCCTGTACTTTTCATTAGCTGGATGAAAAGATGAAAGACCAGATTCTGATGTCAGTTACCTCAGTGAGATTCCATTGTTTTCCTCTTGCATAACTGAATACAGAAGGAAAAAAAAATAATCCCAACATCTGATCTTCTATCTTAACTTTTCCTGAAGATTGCCTAAAGTTCCAACAAGAAGTACATAACCATCTGGGCTCCGTTGCCTGTATCTTGTTTGTTCTCTGCATGGAGAGAGATTCAGATTTTATGTAAGTCATCTCCATAGGGGGAAGTCCTGCTACCTGTTAGCACAGTGCCTGATTCTTCAAAAAATTAAACAAAATGCTGTGTCTTTAATGTCGCTCGCTGAATTACAAATTGGGGAGCTGGCACATCTCTCATTTTATTCATCCTAATTACAATTGCCCTGTCACTGAGATGCCAGCCTGACTAAGAGCAAATCAGGTAGTGACTCCCCAGGGTCTTCTTTGTAACTGGAAGGCTGTCTCTAGTGGCTTCAAAATGACAATTTCCTCTCTTTTACTTCAAAGTGGAGTGTTTCCCCTGGACAGTTTCACATTTGATTATTTTCACTAGCCTCTCTGTCTTGAGTTGCTTGATTAGCATCTCAGTCACCTAAGAAATTAGACTAAAGTTTGTGCCTTGGAAAAAAAAAAAAAAAAAGAAGGCAGAGAGGGAAAAAAAAGGAAGCTAGTGAAAAATTATCTTTCCAATCAGGAAGGAGTTGAGAGTATGGGAGAAATGAAGCTCTGACAAAGTTTTGTTGCCTTAACTACATCTCTTCTGAAGGAAGGACTGGCTCCTTGTTTGGGAAGTTTACTATAAATATTTCCCTGCAGAAATTTTAATGGGATGGCTAATTCATACTCCTGTTTGAAAAACTGTTCGTCTATTGTTTTGTTAAGTAACTTCAAAAATTATGTCATAAACTCTAGCCAAATAACTAGAAAGAGAGTCTTTGTCTCCACTCTGTGTGTGTGACTATGGATTCAGTTGCATAATCTCAAGCTTTAAGTTGCTGGTTATAATCTTTCTACCTCACCATTTATAACACAAGGAGAATCACAGAATCACAGAATCACCAGGGTTGGAAGGGACCTCTGGAGATCACCTAGGCCAATCCCCCTGCCAGAGCAGGGTCACCTACAGCAGGTTGCACAGGATGGTGTCCATTTTGAATGTCTCCAGAGTTGGAGACTCCACCACCTCCCTGGGCAGCCTGTTCCAGTGCTCTGCCACCCTCAAAGTCAAGAAGTTCCTCCTCATGTTTAGATGGAACTTCCTATGTTCAAGTTTGTGCCCATTACCTCTTGTCCTGTCACTGGGCACCACTGAAAAAAGACGGGTGCCATCCTCCTGGCACCCTCCCTTTAAGTATTTATAAGCATTGATGAGATCCCTCCTCAGCCTTCTCTTCTCCAGACTAAAAAGACTCAAGTCCCTCAGCCTTTCCTCATAAGAAAGATGTTCCAGCCCCCTAGTCATCTTTGTAGCCCTCTGCTGTATCCTCTGTGGCAGTTCCCTGTCCTTGTTGAACTGGGGAGCCCAGAACTGGACACTACTCCAGGTGCGGCCTCACCAGGGCAGAGTAGAGGGGGAGGATAACCTCCCGCGACCTGCTTGCCACACACCTCTTGATGCACCCCAGGATGCCATTGGCCTTCATATACGTACCAGCCACAGAGTGAGTTGTGTACAAATAACATGGTGTTTTAGTATATGATGTTAAAGGTCTGTGTGTGAAAAGCCGGAGTTCAGCCTAGGTACCTGGGGCACATGAGCCTTGCTGATATTAAAACTCATGGTTCTGCCTCATCGAACTGCCTAATTTATCTGTCTTTCCAGTTTCTAATATAATTGTTACCCTAGTTCCTAGACATCAGATACAAGAATTAACATAGTATGAGTGTTGTCCGAAGAGACAGTAAGTGATCATCTCTTTTGTGAATCACTGACATGTCTGTGTTCCTCAGGGCTGTCTTTGTTGCTTCCTTTTCTCTTATATAATGCAGCCAGGAAAGAAATGAATGTTTTGAAGAGAACATACGAGTTTGCACCTTATCTTAAAGTGCCTTCTACAAGCATTATGGATGGAGTTTAATCTAAACTCCACAATAATGAACAGAATTTTTTCCCCTAGTTCTAATAGTTATTGGATTAGGTTTGTATTCAATTACATGATGTTGTTGATATTTCTGTACATTTCTTATTCCCACCCAAAACATTTACAAAAATAAATCTGGAAGAGTTAATGTCACATGCATGTCTCTTCCTGAAATGAAAGATGGAATAATTTACAGTGTCCAGTTGCACTTGATCAAATGATTACCATCTTTCCATCTGCTTGTAAAACATTCCCACCTTTCACTAATTCGTCTAAATTTCTGCTGTTCCAGTCAAACTGGAATTTATTACTGCCCACTTACCCTAATTTACTTGTGAAATGATTTGCATGGCTTCCGTCAATGCTATTTACATACCTTTATTATAAGTACTGCTTGTTTTGGGGCAGATTTGATTTATGAGCGTTTGGCATGGTAAGCCCAGTTATTTAAGTTTCATTTCTGATTTACACAAAGGGAATAAGAGAGGCGGCAATTCTTTTTCTCTTGATGCAGAATACGTGCAGGACCAATAACGCTTGAATAAGAAATTATTTTATTTTGTTTTATTTTGGTTTTAGGGTTAAGTTCTCAAATGCAAACAATTACATGTCTTGTCAGGCCTTGATAGCAAATCAAAATTAGTCTTTCCCATGTTCAGCTCAGATCACAACCGGCATAGAAACTTGAAGGGAAAAATGTAATTAATGAAACAAATGCCAGGAAGACAGGAACACAACACCAACTGGAAAAAACCCCTCTTTTTCTGCTGTAGCATCTTTGTCCTCACTGTAAAGAAGAGGCATGTGTTCTTCAACAGAGACACCATGACATGCTGTTTGATGTGCCTTTTGCTTTCTCTCATCCAGCCTTATTCATATGTTAAAACCCATAGCTCACCTTTGCTCACAGGAAAATGAGGCAATAATTCTTTGCACTTAGGTGTTTATACAATTCTGTTTTAATCACTTTGGTGCCTATTTTTTCCACATATTATTAGGGTAGATGGGTAAAAGTTATCTATATTTCCCTTCTCCTCCTCGAAGTCAATTATGTAATTTTTTTTCACTGAGCAGAAAGCCATTTTGACATGTCTTGAATCAGAGCTGTCTTCACAGTCCAGCCTTTGGATTCAGGAGCAGGTTTTGAGACCACAGATTTCTGGTAATAGAGCTAGAAATGGCGCAACACAGCCTGGTTACTACATTATGACTGCTCCTTCCTAGAGAGTTTTGCATTACGCACATGAAGGATTATCAGCTGAGATCTGCACTCACACCTACTTGTATCTAGTGATTGTAAGAGTCTGAATCGGCACTTTTAAAATAGTTTGCAAATCAGGTAAACATGGGGGTAGAATTCATATGATTTAAACATAGCCATCTTGAAGTTAGGTCTCTGACACAAAACATGGAATTATAAGGAATTCATTTTGAGTAAAAGGAGGGAGAAGCATTTCTGGAAAGTAAGTAATTTCATCTGTTACAGAGAAATAACTTAGGCTGATTGCAACTCTGGCTATTCTTAAAGAGGCACAGAGAAGTATTCCCAGATGAAAGATGTAATTAATAGTTCAGCCTCTACTAAATTAGGTAGAATAGAGAATATTCTGTATATGCAACTGTAATCACTTAATGTAAAAATATAGTTACTTCAGTAAGTTTTATTTAGGTTGAATTGCAGTAGCACTAATACTGCAAAACTTTGTGGAAAATACTAGGCTCTTCATTGTTATACAGTTAAAGAATGATCAGTTACCTGGAAATCTTTCTTCGTCATTGTCCTCCATACAACCGTTGTGGGAGATAGTCCCTGCAACACCTTGTTGCATAAAATAATGTTATTGCCCTTTTACATATGAGAACGGGATATACAGATCTCTTGAATGTTAGTCAGTGAACTTGTACCTGAATAAGAATAAAATTCAAGCCCCTTAATATCAATATTATGCTGAATTCAGTAAAGTATCCTTTAGAAGTCACCTTTTCCATGGTGTCCAGAGAGCAGCACCATCCTGCAAGCCAGCCTAACGTGACCCAGGATGAAAGATAATTTTATAAAGAGGTGTTTGTTTTAGGACTCTTTCAGCCTTAGCTTTTTCTCCTCTCCTGTCCCTGCTTTTATTCGCTGGTATGAAATAGTTTTTGGCCTAAGAGAATGGCTCCTAGAGAGACTGAGAACAGCACTGCTAATGCAGTAGCACAAGCTTTACTAAGCTAACTTTCCTTCTACTAAAGAAAGCCACTGCTAGGTTATGGATGAATCTTGTTTCTCTGAGGAGTGCAGGATAGGGTCCTAAAGTCTATCTCACGTCTAAAGACTAAGTAAGGATACTGGCAATGATGTTATTTGACACAACTTGTGCTTTTGTGCCGTTCATTTTAGAATGCCATTGTAAAAATTCCTCATTCTCATTAGCTGGTTGCTATGTCATTAACTCACTATAGAGCCCCCATAATGTCCCATTATACTGTACTTTCAAGCTTTTGGTTGTTAATTAAGCATGGAACATTCTCGTCTGTTACAGGGCTGAAATTAAAGGAAGGAAAACTTAAATTATGAATAATACTGTTAAATAATAATAATAATAATAGGATTAATGGACACCCAACTATGTACATAATTAGCCTAATTCCAATGAGAGGGTGATGGTGAATGTTTTATCAGTGTCACCAAGACCCCGTAGTATAATTACAGACCTATTTGTTCAATGCTTAACGTGTGCTATTCATTATATTATGTGAAGAATTGAGCCTCTGTTTGGAACAAAAAAAAAACCAGGGCAAATAGCACAAAACTGGTACAGAGGGGTTTGCTTATGTTTTGTTTGT
Source organism: Burhinus oedicnemus (assembly GCA_008921705.1). Classification (NCBI taxonomy): domain Eukaryota; kingdom Metazoa; phylum Chordata; class Aves; order Charadriiformes; family Burhinidae; genus Burhinus; species Burhinus oedicnemus. Next base: position 2,232,219 of record VFFE01008974.1, read on the forward strand.
TGAAAAAGTTTTTTGCTTCTTTTCATTGGCTTGTTCCTGTCCTCATTTTTGATCAGTAATTAAAATGTCAGCATAACTTCTACTGATTTCATGAACAAAACAAGCTACAGTAATGAAAGAGGCTTCCAAAATGAAAAGGAAAAAAAAAAATCCACTCACTCCCAAAAGTATCTCCACATGAAGATTTCTAAAGTAGAGGTGATTATGTTATTTCTGGATTATTCAGGTATACTTTAAGCAAATCTTCCAACTTTCTGCAGCTTCTACGCCCAGCATAGAATCACTCAGTGAAGGTGTTTGTTATGCAGACCAGCTATATGTTAAAATACAATATACGCCACTTGCACCTCTTGTTTCTATTTAAATCTGTTTCTAACTCTGCTTATCTAATTGTCAAAGGTGAATATGTTACTTATATTCCTATAATCTCAATTATATGTATTTCTTGATTTCTGGGTTACCTCCCTATGCCGTTATGACTTGATAGCATTAAGTATTGAGTATATTTGGATCAGAATCTGACTGCATGTCACCAGATACGACTGTTTAAGTCTAGACACCTTGGGTTTTGGTTTTTTTGACAACCTGTGAAAGTGATACTGAACAGTAGCCTTAGGAACACAATAACTTTGGTTGGAAAGGACCTTTGGAGGTCATTCGGTTCAACTTCCAGCTTAAAACAGAGCTCATTTAGATCAGGTTCTTAATTCTACTCACAGCACAGCATTTTGCATAGAATTGGAACTGAGTCCTGAGGGTGAAAAGGGGAAAGGAGCCTAAAACATCTGTTTTAGCAGGAGCTGGGGGAGAAAGGGTGATCCCGTCTATAAAACACTGTATTATTTCAAAAAGTATTTTTCTCCTGCAGCTCCTTCCATCCTTCACTGGAGTAGTACATGAAAGTAGTTGAGCTGACTTCTGTTGTGGAGGGTCCAAGTACAAGACCCTCTTCTAGTGGACACATGTTGAAAAGGAGTGAATAGCTCTGACTGTAAAACTGAAAAAGATACACCTGAAGATTAACAACATGTGAGTGGTTTTGACACTCTTGTAAGGACAGAGCAATAATCTGAACTTAGATGAATGACCTAGTGAGGAGTCTTGGCTATCTTGGACTGTGTGGTTGTTTTTTTCATTTGATTTTGACAAGAATTTAAGACTTACAAAGTCTTTGACAGTGTAAGTTGCAGAAAAAAAACCCAACAAACAACTACTTCACCTTTGAAGCTATTGGTTTCAATGACTGCATTTTTTTGCCAAATCCAGCTATTTCTACTATGCCCCTCTTTCCTCTAAAATAAATAAAATATAACCATGTTGTTTCATAATATTCCCAGCAAACTTTTGTATTTCTCCTCCACAGCAGTATCTTGGAGGAGGGTCAAATCTAGACAGACCACATAGTACACAAACCACATAGTTTAAAGTTTAGTGTGGATGATCTTATTTATTTTCTGTTTCCCCTATGAACAGTTAACAGCTACTTGTCTGGATTTTATTCCATTTTTTATTTTACTTCTTTGAAACTAATTTTGGAATTGAATGCCAGGGTGGCTAAAGACTATCCTTAAGAAAGTCTTACCATTGGAAGGCAGTAACTTGTAGAACATCCATGACTACAGTGATGCTGTGATAGCTATTAGTCATATAAGCAACTGCTTTGGTTTGGTATTTTACCTTACGCATCTCGACATGGAACTTACAGGACACTGTTCAAAAATATTCCTGTTTTTTACCCTAGATTCTGGTAACCAGGAAGCCATTTAAATGTCTCTGTATGACACAGAGATGTCAGAGACCTGTGAAATGGAGTACTGATTCTCTGACCCCTGGTCATGATTTTTCCATTACGTTCAGTCCCTGTTCCATTGCAGAGTATGTCTAATTTGCTTTCCATCATCCTCAGAGATCAGTGTAGCTCTGTCCAGACATTTTCCGTCATTTTAAGTAACAATACTTTATGTCACTTCCTTTCCTTGTTGTGGTCAGTATAATTTTCTAATTATTTCTCAAAATGCTGTTTCCAGGCTGTGTTTTTAATTCTTCCCAAAATCTAAGCACTTTTTGCAGATGTATTTCTCTGATTCCTGGTTTATTTCCAGGCCTTTACAATTTTGTATCATGTGGAAAGTCAGAATTCTCAAGGTCTTCATCCTCACCCTAATCCAACAGCTCACTGAACAAGGATAAAAGAGCTTGATTAGGAAAAGATCTAAGTTCTATGCTTTGCTTGTGTCTAGTAACAATTATTTATAGTGAGTGTTTATATTTTGGCATGATCATTATTATTAGCACTGCTGCATTTCCAAATACCGAAGAAATGATGCTGCAAAATGCAGTTTATTTGAATATTAAAATTCTGTACCCTTAATTCTTTGAAAAGAGTGGTCAAGGGAATAGATAACCGTGACAAAAACATCCATTTAAATTCATGCAATAGATCTAAAACTACCAAAATTTATAGTGCTGTTCAGATCTGTCCTTTATTTATCATGATAATAACAGTAACTTATTTTTATAGGACAATGTTCCATGAAACAGGGTGAAATGAATAGGACAATAATCCTTGTCCTAATTTTTTAGTAACAGACCAAAGCAAACAGGTTTTCAAAGGATAAAATGTCCTTTTAAAATATGTGCCTCTAGCCTTCTCCTCCTCTCTACAACCTTTGCCTTCACAATGTTTTTGAAACCTTCACTTTTCCCAGCATCCAGTGGCAGTTGTTCCCTCTGTGCCAGCTTTTCTGCCCTTATGGTTTTCTTAAACTCCAGAGCGTGTTGCCTTTAAGTTCAGTTCGGCAACATGCTTCCCGTGTCAGCAGGATCCCTGATCTAAAGAACAACTCCCTCATCTGGAAGGACTGGTTTGCTCTGGGAGGGTTTTTTGTTTTGTTAAGTGTGTGCGTGTGTGAATGTGTTCTCAGATGTCTTACAACATGCAGATCATGACCAAGTCCCACATCTGAGGGTAGTGAGTAGTACTTAGTTAGCATGGAGAGGTCTAAAATGAAAATTATCTAGAAGAGCTTCTGTCTGTCAGTCTGGTTTGGAGATAATAAAATTCAATTTAGGCTATAAAGTCTGCACAATTTACCTCCTAAAACAGAATATCACTTGCCAGGCTGGAAAGTCACTTAGCATCCTCAGAAAAGTAAATCATCATCCTGTGTTTAGCACATGGATAACCGGTAACTTGGTAATTTGGGTAACTGACTTAAGACCTCTACTTTGGAACTTGATGATATTTGAGATGTTTTGTATGTTTCTTCAGCTTCAAATAGAGTCAAAAGAGACTGACAGCACTGCTGATGTACATCAGGTATCATTACTCTTCAAATGAACACGCTGTTTTGGAAGCTTCAAGTGTGTTTGTAATTCCAATAACAACATAGAAATCCTAGCCATTCTTACTTTTTTTTCAATTCTGGGACAAAATATCAATATGAATCAGAGAAGTGGAGTTTGGTTTTGTTTTTAATAGTCATTCAGTGCACTGGGAAGTAGCAAAAATCACAGGTCTCTCGTAAGCCTTTAAGTTCAGTCATATCCTCCAGTCATAACTGAAATAGGAGGTAGCGTGGGGAAAAAGGGATTGATAAACATTCCAGGACTGCATGATAAGGGAGGGTGGGAGTGGTTGTGCGTTACAACTGAAATTGTAGAATATAAATTTTTCAGCTCAAGCAAGACAATATCCAGCTGATAGAAGTTACTCCAAAGCAATGGCAATTGAGTCTGCGGGCTTGAAGACCACAGGCACCAAACACAGAACTGAAGAGTGAGAGCCACATGACTATTTGTAAAGGTAAAGAGGAAAGTGGAGGGCAAGGAAGAACATTGGTAACACATAGTACAAAATGAAGCCATACTGGAAAAAAGCAGTCTTGGCCTTTGTGGCATTTTTTGCTCGTGATAAATTCCAGTGTCCTTTGGGATGTGTTAAAGAAAAATGACTAGCACTTCAGACACTTAATACTAAAGAACCCTCCACATGCACCATCTACAGCGTGGAGAACATAGCTTCAAACCAGACATTTCTGACACTTGACTAGCAACTCTGTTATCTAACAGCAGTAGCAAGCAATTATCACCTTAAAGACATCAGGAAAAAATGTCAAAAATTCCTTGTTTCTTATTGGAAAAATCAGCACAGACTATTTCATTTTAGTACAGAAACATTCGTATCAGATCAGTTTGCGTGATCAAACTGAAGTTAGAAACACTTATTTGTCACCACCTTACCTGATGGGGGCTATGGCTGACTTCCTGCTACCTGCCTTTCCTTTCTCATCAGGCTTCTCTGATGGACTCCATCTCACCATTTCCCCATTGTCTGAGCTTATCACTGAAATGTGTGATGAGAACTATATTCTAACTAGGAGTTCAGTTACGAATGGAGATAAAAAATTGCAATGGTTGCAAAATTACAGTTGGCATCATGAAGAACAGGACAAACCATCTAAATTGTAACTCCCAAACTACTTCAGTATCTGATAAAAAAAAATAAAGGATTTTGACTGCATATGACAAATTAAAAACCGTTTTCCTGGTTGAGTCAACTGTATTTTGCCACACATTGTTTTGCTGTTTACTTTTTTTTCACAATTCTTAACATTTTATATACACACACACACGCAGAGATATATAAAATGCCTTTTAATCTTTTTTGTGTCAGTTTGGGGTGAAATAAAAAATACAGTGATAAAAAGCTCCCTTTGAGAAGTAAACCCAGTTTTTCTACCTATTCAGTACTTTTGGACATGAGCTTTAAAATATTTTGGGGCAGCTGTCCAAAATTTCCTAAGCATTGGGAAGTCTGTAACCCTGTTTCAAGAGAATAATCCAATCATCACTGAAACTTTAAATTTCTCTCCCCGAGAAGTTCACTTGTTTTGAAATTTCTTTTTCCTGAATCACAATTAACTGTCCAAACATGTACATTATCCACAAAATTAAAGTTCTGACAAAAAGAAATCAACATGACCTATTAAAGCATTTAATTCTGATAAAACAACCTACTTCATTTTGACCATATGCTTTAATTCTAACGATATGAAACTTCATAGAAATCATCTCAACCAGGTTTTTGGTGAAAACAGCAGTGAAACTGCTGTTCATGTAGTGTTTCATTTGGAAAATCAGCATTTCTGACAGAAAGTTGTTCCATCATAAAAAAGTTCTCTTTGATTTAATGTAATTACTGCTCAGAAGTTGATTTCTTTTGAACAAAATGGGATTGATTATGTGAATAACATTTCGTTATATTAATCAGATTTTCTAGGCAGATCCATTACCTCCCTGTTTGTACACATCCTTTGACTTCCCTGTTCACTAGAGATTGCACTGTTTATGACAAACTTTTTAATGCCTAAATCGTCTTTAATGCTTAAATCATCTTTAATGCATCAAGCATCTTTGCAGACCCCCATCTGCAATGGCCTAATGAGAACATTTTGGTTTTTTCATAAGGTCAAAGCAAGCAATTCTGGGACTAAATGCCTCCCTGTGCTAAGCAGGAATCCTGGGACAGCAGCAGACAACGAAGTAAGACAGAAGCAACCATCCCATGGGGAAGCTGTGATCTACAGGCTGTTATTTGGATCACTTTGCATTTTCATATTAATTGACCATCACGTAATAAGATGTCACAATCGCCTCGCTTTTAGTTACATTCTGCAGTGGCTTAAAAATACTTGAGAACTGTCAAGAGTTGGTAAGAATTTGCAAGGAACTTCGTGTTGCTAGAATTTGGTCTGAACAGATTTTTCGTTTTTTTTTTTTCTTTAGGGGGAGTGAGGATATGGTTGATGGAAAAAAGCAGCCTTTTCATTTATATGATAATACATGTCTTTCATAGACAGTGACAAGCCTACAATAGAATGTTATTAGGTAACCTCCTGTCTATAGAGATGCTTTGAATACAATTCTTTTCCAGCATTATTAAGTTACTGCCTTTGTTAAACAACCAGTTTTGGTCAGTCCCACAAAACATGCCTCAAATAAGGTGCAAGTGTACAATAGAACATTTCTTGTAAAGTTTAACCATGTAATAGTGCATTTTCATATTTAAAATAGGGACAATCATTAATAGCCTTAATGCTTTAACCAAGCATAGGGGGAAAAAGGGATAAAAAGGAAACTTTTCAGGACATTTATAATAGTTCTTTTATTCTCCAAAGTAAAATCACAAGTTAGGATTATTTTTACTTAACTCTAGCTACCTGAATGTTAACCTTTTAGTTTAAGCTGTCATCCAGAAACTTTGTGTGTCAATGAAAAGTGACACCTAGAGATGGTGATTCATCCCACCTATCTAGACAGCAATCTTAGGATGGGATGAATCACACCCAGAGCGTCCAGTATTTCACCACTGACTATGGAGTGAGACTGATCATCTAGTTTTGACTAGGTATATAAGGCTGTTGTAGGTATGTGAGATAAATCCCACTTCTAGTCTGATGGAAAACAATAATGAATTCTCTGAGTTGCTTATTAATACTGCTTACTTCCAGTTTAAACCTTTGCCTTCTGATGGAAGAAAAGGTAGCTTATCTGAGATTTTACAACAAGGATCAGGACACTGAATTTTGGTGATTCCTGTTATAACCGTAAATGACCACTGCAAGATGTTTTCTCAGCATTTTGCTTCAAAATGACACCTACACTTGCAAGTTTTTTTGGTCACTACTTAATTAATGTTGCTGCAGACGGACAGCTTCTTGTTATAAAACTGAACTGTTGATGTTTGAAAATTAATCACTGGACCACACTATCTTATTCCTAGGGACTGTGACAGGCAGCTGTTTTTTAATTGTATAAAGAGTCAAGAGGAATTCAAAATAATGGGGAAACAGCCCTGGAAATATTGTGCATACATAACACCTTGTGTGGCTAAAACCAAGTATCAATGAAGTTAGCTAGAATATGCTTCATCATTAAAGTCTTGCTTCAGAAACTGCACAATGACAGCTAAAACTTTTTTCTTTTTTTTCTTTTTTTTTTTTTTTTATTTGAATGCTCAGAAGAGATAAGAAAGCCAGAAGAAGAACAGATGTGTTAGAAGTGTGAAATGGATTAACATCAAAGCCCCCTGGGAAAATCTGAAACATGAAATGAAGGATCCTGAATGACAAGAGCTATTCAGAATGCATTAAAAGCTCTGCAGTGCATTTTGGTGCTGTCTGTGTGAGCAACGCGAGGCCCTGTGTGCTAGGGAGAGATGCTGATAACGAAAGCTCTGTGAACTTCAGGGAAATGCAGTTCATCGCTGAGAACTCACCTTGTGGTACAATTTGAATGAGATAGAAAAAGCACCCAAACTAGTGATTGCCAATATTTATTGTCCCCAGTGATATGAAATGAATAGATAATTTAAGCCTTGGACTAGACTGTAGGTGAAAGAGTAATAATTCAAAAGTCAGAGCCTATTTTAGTTATATATTCTTTGAGTGTGTAAAGCTCTCTATTATTCGTCAGTTGACAGATTAGCATGGACAGCATATTTTGATATGCTTAAAATCAGATAAGGTAAACAAGAAAAACCAATGTAAGAGATATCTTTTCAATTTTTTGATTTTTACACAGATTCTTTGGAAGCAGAATATTTATAGTTTAGGCAAATTTATGTTCATAGGTGGTTCCTGCACTGGCAGGCACTGGTATCTATATAGTTATGGATGGAAACAGGTCACCAATATTCAAAATGTGAAGAAGACTGTACAGGCTACTGCTGAGTTTTTACTTCATCTGAACTCAATGAAAGTCAAAGGGAGTTGGTCAAATAATACAGAAAATATATCAAGATTTAGTCCCCTCTTTGTTGTAGACTGAACTTACTGCAGTGTCAGAGTATAAATCTCATACCAGACATTTTGGACAAGTAAAAGCCCAGCTAAAATTCACAGAAAAGGAGAGTCTTTCAGTTGGCTACAATGGACTTCTGATGAGGACTCAGAAGAACTTACAGTGAAAAGCTGCCCAAAGTCATTTCCAGCACTTCATACAATACGAACTGTATTCATTCCTGAATATCTCTCTTCTACAGACATCATCATGACTTGAGTGAAAATCTCAGGCTTTTAAGTTCCATTCCAAGAGGTGTTTTCATCCCACTGCTGATACAGAGCAAAGGGTGACTTAAGCCAGACAGCTTCCCTCGACAAGGTGCTGCTTTCGTCATCTGCAGGTGTCAGACTAGGTTAGAAACAAAACGAAAACAACAAAAAAGCCCCACAAACAAAAGCAGGATTTCTCACATTCTGAAAAACAGGCCAGTCCTCAGAGATTAGCATCCTCTTGGTGCAAAGTTTTCTGCCCCTATTGATCTCTGCCAATTTTGGGACAGGTGCATCAGGATCTGATACAAGCAAATTTATGAAGCAGAGAGTTCCATGATTTTTTAGCTTTGTCTGGCAGTTAAGATCGTATATTGTCCAAAAGAAGTCATGAGCTTTAGAGAATTTTCAGCTTACTTGTGTATACTATCAACAAAACCCATTACTCATAGACTGAGGTACATCCACTGCATCTGTCGTACACGCAATTGTCTGATTCTTATGAGCTTCTTCTCTGCTTCTTTTTTTGAAATGGCAAGGGATTAACCTGAAATGATATAACTTTCTTTTACTCTGTACTGCTAAAGCTTTTAAAAACATAACCAGAGGACAATTCATTTTGATGATTTTAAAGTAAAATAACATTCTCCAGACTGAAAGTTTTATAGTTAGAAGAATCTATTCTAACAGAATCTATTAGTTTGTAAATCAATATCCCCTGTTGATTAATTTCCTAATAAAAAGTGCATATGTCTTTATACTCTGTTCTACTGAGTCCAGTTGTATTATTGGACTAAGCAACATGATTCTTCCACTCTTATTTATGTACACACAAATAATCACATTATACAGTTAATGTAACAACTGTTAAAATGAATATTCTCAGAATGTGTATTCCAGCACAGAAGGTGTTTGGCACAGACTGAAGTTAAAATTTTAACTAGCATGTGCAAGAGTTGGACACACTGGGAGAGGTTGATCTTACTTAATTTTAGAGTTATATAGCTGAACAAGTCATCTTCGCCTCCCTTTATAGTCAACAGAGAAAAATAAGCTGTATGAGAGAACCATTTGCCTGACATTTTAAGGATCTATTTAAGCGTGAAATGAATCACAGCCTAGAATTTTTTTATTTCTATCCAGCAACCATACAGGGAGTGGCTAATTGAGTTGTTATAGGGTTTTTTAAAACTTGTCCTTGTATCCATCTCTTTTAATGGAATTAAACATTACCGTATCTACAGTATAAAACAGATAGGCTGTGTTAAAAAAAAATGGTCTTTCGAAATAAAAGACTCCCCCAAATGTTGATTTTTGAAGCACAGAGATATAAAGTTCAGTCTACTGAAATACAAGTGGAAGGATGAGTTAAACAATAATAAGCAGTCCTCAAAATGATTCTCTGTATAAGTTTGCCGTGTAGTTGACATGTATTTTCTTCCAAGTAGGAAGAGTTGTGCCTATGTGTATACCTGAGTGCCTCATCATCCTGTTGAAGATGAAACTTTCTCTGTTGTCTTTATGAATCCATTCTCTGCAGCTTTACTTCAGTTTTGTGATAGCCAAAATAAATACATCAGAGACTTGGAATTTTTAGAGACTAGAACTTTGCATCATACTTCATGTAATATAACTTCGGTTGCACCTACATTCATGCCATAACATAAACGACTTCTTCAGCCTACATATTTTGAGATACCTTTTAGGTTAAAGAATAATTGAAGTATCCATGACAGGTTGCAGGTACAGTTCAAGAATTTCAAATTAACTATTTAGTCTCATGAGACCAGTTTGTAGCTGCTATTGTAAGAGCTATTTCATTTTCAGCGCTTTCTAAAAATCTGAATGGACGAAGAGGTCTCAGCTTGTTTGTGCAAAGATGGAGGCATTAGCTATTTTTGAAAATCTAAATCCAGTTTTTTCAATCCAGCAGTGAAACAGAGAAAACATAACAGAACTAATGCAGTTTTTGCACATACTGGGTAAATTATAAAATAATTAGTCATGTTTCAGTTTAAATAACATGAAAAAACTCCTTTAATTAAGATTCTTAATTAATAGTTGAAAGATTAATCAATCAATAATTATAACTATCATTATAGGGTGTAATTGTGCTTAATTGGAGGGGCTGATTAATGATCAGCATAAACCTTTCAAATTCTCACACTTGAAAATGGTGGGAAGTGATGGATTCCAGTCCATAGAGTTAAAAAGGAATCCAAGGATCATAGAAGACGTGTTTAGCTACTTGGCCAAAAACTGAAAGCGTATGATTGAAGTACATGAAAGATTTCCATTGTTAAGACATGTACACTATTGTATTACTTATGTATGCATGGTTTTGATTAGCGTGAGTGAAATATCCCTCAGAAGAACATAAGTAATACCTTTTCTTGAAAAGGCAAGCCTTGTTTTCTTCATCCAAAATGTAGATTTTGGTATGTATAGGTACAGTTCTGCACACCTCTTTGTATCCTGCCTAGTCCTGTAGGTCCCTAACATTTTTCTTAGAGTTCCACAGGAATTTGGAGTCATAACTCTAAGTAGGACAATAGCTGTCCCATACATAATAACTGTGTTATGTGTGCTGTACCATGCACAATTGCATAATGCATTCCAGCTCTCTCTTATGTCTATGGGACTTCAGAGTTGAAGTTGTCCTCAGCTCAAACGTTCCATGGTCTTGTTCTGGCAGAAGATAGTAGTTTTCAGGAAAAATAAATGGAATCAGGCAAGGTTTAAAACATATTTTAAAAGCTCCAATGTTGTTGTTCTCTGTTTCATACGTTCAGTAGCCTACAGATTAGTGCAATCTCTGGGATGGCCATCTTCTGTCCAGGGTGTAGTGGATCCAGTCTTTGACAGAGACGTTGCAACCTCACACCACTCCCAGGAACGTCTACAACAGTACATGATCTGCTCATTGTGATGAAGTGTGTGGGCAGTAGCACCGATGGGCTTTGGTTAATGCACCCTAGTGACTGAGGACTTGTCAGCCAGGGAAGAGACTTGCAGGCTGATTTCTGCTCTAGCGGCACTTTCTGATTTTTTTCTGAACAACGTTTAATGTCACTGCTTCTCCCAGTCTAGCACCACTGAGTTAATCTGCTTAGTCATTTGAGGATGAAGAAAAAAAGTGGAAACAGGAAAATTTAAACTATTAAGTGAGGCTTTAACCATATCCTTTATTCCCCCTTTAGCTATAGAAAAAAACTCTAGAGAGAGCACCGTACTTCAACACACTGAAACACTGTGTTAAAGATAGTAATAAATGTTCTTTGAAACAGAAAAGCAAAAAACATCCGTACAGAAGGTAGCTGAGAAGGGCCAGCGTTGCTGTTGTTGCTAATTTTCTTCCTTTCGGGGAAAGCGAGGCAAATATGTAAAACAGGGGAGTGAGAAAAGACAAAAAAAGGGCACAAGCAGAAAAGCACAGCAAACCTACAAAATTCAGCTTCTCTTTCTGATGCTGACTCTACTTTCCAACCTGGACGAAGGCAATCACAGCACACATTCCTATTAGCTCTCCAAGACCTTGTACTCATGTTAGGCTGTTTAAGATGTTGCTTTAGCTGCCTTTTGGTCACTAGATCACAGCAGTTTTGTGAAATAAATTATCTTGTCTGGCTAACCCAGACTGTTATTAAACGTAAGACTGAAGCTCTGTCTCGTAGGAGAGAGGAAAAGTAAGGGAGGAAAGGAGTAAGACAAAGAAATTCAGGAGTGAAAGCAGAAGATCAACTTGTATATTGTACGCTTGTGGGACTCAGTTAAGACTGCCGATGGACGATTCTCTGAGCCTTTTTTCCTGACCCGGTTTGGAGAAATTTTCTCTCAAGGAAAATGTCGCGATGTCGTAACAAATCTCTGAGTCCCAGAAGTGGGGGCTGCTGATTTGGTGTAGCTTTGAGAAAGCGTGTGTTGCAGCTGCTTGCTCTTCATGTGTTGTGGGGTGAGATGAAACACTTCAACCTTCAGGACCATTACACTGACACCTCTGAAGAGTGCAACATTTATCAAATGTCTTTTTGAAAGTTCTCAGCGTAATTGCAGTACAAGGTGGGTTTCATTATAATGACTCTGAAATCATGATATGCAGTTACTCATCCTGCAACACATAGTCAAAGTCAACCTTCCTTTGGCAAAGATAATTGGATTAGACCCTTACAGCTTGATCTCGCAAAGCACTAAGAACCTGGGTGATAACTGAGCAAAAGATTTAATCGGTAGTTCAAATTTAATCATGGTCCTGTGGATTTCAGTGAAAGCATGCAAATTTACTGTAGCTCAGAGACGTATTCTTTATACAAGAAAACAATATAAATCTTGTTCTTCATTACAATGCACAGCTATGCAAAAAAACAAGAACTTCTTAGAGGAAAATAAAAGTCTCACTCCCAATCTGACTCACAGAGCCACATCATTAGTCAATACTAATATAGTAATATTAGTATTGGAACTATTTTCTGGCACTGAGGTGAAGTGCCACAAAATGGCTTGTCTCCATAATGTTAAATTATTTTAGCCTCCAAGAATGGATGATAACAACTAAGCTGCTAACAAGGAATGTCTCTAGTACTTAAATACTCCTGAATAGCCCCAGAAATTCTGGGAAAGAGTTATTTTTCTGTGAATTAACCATATCAGAGACTCTTCATGGTATTTGAGCTCTGATACCTAGAAACATTCCTAAACACTGATTATTTTATTATCAAAGATAACATCACGGAATCACGGAATCATGGAATTTTCAGAGTTGGAAGGGACCTCTAGAGATCATCTAGTCCAACTCCCCTGCTGACGCCTACAGCACATTACTCAGGACTGCATCCAGGCAGGTCTGAATTTAATGCAAAATCATGGAGCGAAAAAAAGAATACGAAGCATCACCCTGAATTAGTGATCCAGGTTCCTGGTTTCTGTTAGGTTCTTGTGTAAAAGAGGTCTGCCAGCACTATTTTATGAGAAGCTCAATCCAATAGGCACTGATGAGCTAACAAAGAAAACCTAGGTTTTGAATCCCACTGGGAATTTTTGTTTGAAATAGACGCTGGGCAGGTCCAGACTTAGGGTATATTATGGCAGAAATACATGTATCAGGGGAAATTTAGTCAAAAATTTAAGAATCCATGTAATATATAGATTATTCCAAGAGCAGATGGCCACGAGTCAGAGTAGTGAGTATATGGGATACAGACTCAGTGGCAGTCAGTATATCGTCTAAATGCTTTTCTGCATCTGCCTTTTAATCTCTTTGGTTTTCAGTTCTCCATCTGTAAAATGGGAATAACTACTTACATTCTTTCATCCTTTATTTATTAAGAAAAAAAAGTCAGACGGGACAGTGCTATGTTTTGCTGCACCTTATAAATGAAATGCTGATCCCTATTGGGGCCCCTGGGCACTGCTGCTGTATAAATAAATTCATAGCTATGGTTGTCACAGAGGGAGAATATTGACTGCAGGTGAGGAATAGGTAGCCAAAGCAGATTAACTCTTAAGCAGCGAGGATCCTGTTTTCCAGTCCTTTGTAAGAAGGAAAAAGTACAGAGAAAAAGAGAAAATATACGACACATAAGATGAATCATTTCTAAAGGGAATGGTTTTGAAAATTTCTCCACAATGCATCAGCAGCCTGTCTGCAAGCATCAATTTTTTTTGCTTCCTTTACACATTTTTTAGCAAATTTCATGCCAGTGAAAGATGCAGGATTGACATTCTTAAATCTCCCTTTTATCCATAGAAAAGATAAAGCATAGTCAGAAAATATGCAGGTTTCCTCAGATTTTCAGCCCAACATGCCTTCATTTGACCTGAAGGGACACCTCTACAGGAGGGAAAAGCAGTTTAGTCACCATTCTCATTTTCCCCTTGGCCTCGATGCTGGAATTATTATCCTGAGAGTTGAGTGGGATATTTGGTTTAAGTATGATACGAGCACCTGTTCTCTCTGCTGATGCTATCCAACTCATTTCACATGGGCCAATGTACAGTCTTCTGAAAACCTCTTTCGGTCACTCCAACCAGAACACAGTTGCAAGTTCATTACAGCCCCAAACAGTAAACCCTGATTTAGGGGGCTGCACAGACCAGTGCCAGTCTCCCAAAGCCATCCAGCCATCCATAACACTGGGCCTTGCCCCAACATGCCTTTGTGAGATATTTTCTAAGGGGCACAGATGAAATTTGGTTTTTTTGCGAAGGCCACCGGCTCTCACTGCTGTCAGTGTAATATGGTCACTAAATTCCCAAAGACAATATTACTGCAAATCACCTCAAATGTGCTGCAGGCGGTAGAATGATCCCATAATCAAAGAGCTAGGTCTTTGAGGACAAGTTTAATTACTTTAATCTATACAGCCTGGAAAACATAATGGTTAATGGGGTAATCTACTGAAGTATGTGGAATTTTAAATAGTATAGACTATGCCACTGTATGACACTACTCTCAGCACAGCAGAGATGATAAAACCAAGAGCATAAATGGTGACTGAAGAAAGCCTTAGATGTTCATAAATCAATAATTGATAAAACGTACTCTTGTGTAACTAAGTAGAATTTTATGTTGCAGGTAGAATAAACTGATTACATGATACTATAGTGCTCAGTGGAATTATGGAATGAGCTTCATTCATTCACTCTAATTGCTGCATATTTGTATACAAATGGCTGAAATGGTTCTATCAGTTTTTTATTCTATAAAACTGCGAGACAATCCTGCCCTTTGAGTCTACAGATGAAAGCCATGATATTTTCCCAGCATGGGGCTCCATGCTCCTGGAAAAGCTGAACATCAGCAGAGACATAGAGGTTGATGTTCTCGATGCATCTGGCCATTAAAGATTTCAAAGCACTTTTCTCATGGGTAGAGGTGTTAACCCCTCTGTCCTGGCTAGATTCCAACCTGGGTAACAAGCCACCTGGACCAGATGCTGAGGGAACTTAAGGACGAAGTGGTTGGGCTGCTAACAGAAATGTACAATATCTCATTAACATCATCCACTGGAGATGTTTCATCTGTCTTTTAAAAAGACATTAGGGATGATCCTGGGAATTACACACCAGTGAGCCTTACTTCAGCAAATGGACTGCAATGATAATTAAAAGTAGGATTATAAAAAATCCTAGATAAGCACGATACGTTACAGACAAAGAAATGTGTGTTGTGTAAAAGAAAATCAAGCTTCTTTAATTTACTAGAATTCTTTGAAAGTGTCAAATAAATATTGGATAAAGGAGAACTGGCTGACATAATCTATTAGGACTTTCAAGAAGCTTTTGAGAAATTCTCTCACAAAAGGCTGTTAAGGAAACTAAGCCGTCATGGAATACGAAGGAAAACACATTATAATGGGGCAAAGACTGGCTAAGAAGCAGAATGCAAAGAAGGGGAATAAAAGCTTCATTTTAAGCAGAACTTGGAAGGAACACTTGATATGTGCTCGGTTTTTACTGTTTTGGTGTGCTTTTGGGTTTTTTTTTCCACCTTGTTATTAGCAGTTGCTAATTGAGAAAAGAGTTTGTTGGCATTTTTTGTGGCATGAAATTAAAATTATCCATTAATGTTACATTTGAGAGATGGAAAAATGCTTACATTTCCACAAAGTAAAGGTAGATTTTAAAAAGGAAGTTAGACAAGTGTTGTTTTCTAGAATCAAATCCTGCGATAATGCACTATGGGCACATGTGCAGTAGCCACAGTGTTCTAGGTCCTTTTCCAGTTAGAGGCTACCTGTTGGTAGCAGCAGACAGCGTTAGATGACTTAGATGGTCCTATCCAAGTTTCTGGTTTGCTAAAGCGAGAGACAGTCTAGGTTTGGGTGCTAGGTTGGGAGACATAAGACCCTTGGCAGAGCTGTGGGATACCAGTAAACTGTAACTCTTCACCATCTTATATATATATGGTATGTTCCACATCCATACCCCACCACTTCAGTTTAACGTCTGATATAAAGACCAAATTCTTAAAGATGTGGCTTAATCTCGTAAGAGATTTCATTGATTTTTAAATTCAGATTGCGTTGCTTCTTCCAAGACCCTTTGCAGTACTTTGCAGAGTGGGGCTGCGGCTGCAGCTACCTTTGCTTTCTCTTGCTACGTGTCTGCCCTGCGTGTTCACTCTCTGTTCGTTTGTAAGGCAGTTCCTGCAAAATGAAAGTCTACAGAGAACAGGAATAGAAGGGTGACATAGTCTCTGTCACTCCAAACAGAAAATGTTCCAGTGATCTTTTTTTTCACACCTTGTAGAATTTCAATTTTCCCTTTAAAACAACGATTAAACAACGTTGCCAAAAACATATGCTTCTGTGTCAAACATTTCACTTATTCAGGAATCTAGAGGCAGCTGGAGAGTTCTCACTGCCAAAGTGACTTCAACAATTGTCTCTTTCACTTTTAATTGGAAACATGTTCGTTTCAGGAGTAGGTGTGGATAACCAATATGTGGCAGTGTTAATTTCCCTCGCCATTCAGTGTACATATGTCCTAAGTGACCATTCTTAAATAGCTTGACGAAGATGATCTGAATCCATTGCCAATGTGTCCTGTGCTCCTGTAAGTCTATGATTTGCCATGGCACAGATTTCATCTGCTGATTAAAGATGAGAGTGGTCAGCATGAGATAAGACATCACCAGTCTCTTGCTTCTCGTAAGGCCTGCAATGAGCTTCACCAGAGTGTTACGGATGAGTTACTGAAGCTGAGGCCCTTTTTGTTACATCAGCTTTAAACGTTACAAAAAACCAGTTCCAGTATTTGTTGCCCTGTGGATATTTCCTCTGGGTTTTATCTGTCTGTAGATGGCCTTCCTCACACTACAGTGCTCCAGCCAATCTAGCTACAAACCTTTCTGTGACAGTCACACTCTGGTTCACTGTATTTAAGGAACCTCCTCTTATTCCCCAACTTCCCACTTGGGAAAGCGTGGGAGATGTCCTGCTTTCTAGTGGGATCTTACTTGAAGGCAAAAGCCAATAGGTCAAATCTCATAGTTTTTCTCATCTTCTTCATTCCCAGCCTCGGTTTCTGTAGAGATGGTCGTGGCACTCCTTCGCCAAGCTCCCTTCCTTTGTCCCTTTTTAAACATCTGAGTTTGGTTTGAACCTCATGTTTGCTCATGTTGCAGGAAACAAATTGGAGGAAAGTTCTATAACCATAATGTTAAAAGCACCGGGTATTTCAAAGGAAAAGGGAACAGAAACAAGCAAACAAAATTCAACACATATTGACAGGCTAATTTTCTCATGAGAGACACATCCGCCCTGCCTTTGAAACTAAGAATGTGGATAAAACCTGAAGACTGAAGTTTATCAGTTTGTCAAGCAGGACGCACTCTGGGGGTGTCATAGGGTTGAGAGCTTGGTTCTCTGCAGCAAATCACAGGTGCCCCATCACCCGGGACATCATTACCAGCCACCTGTGGCAGGGCTGGGGTAATACCTCTGAGAAACTTGTCATATACTGACCTATACGGGAGACCCAAAACTTGACCTTTTCTACTTCAGGGTAAGCTGTCACATCAGATGGTGATATTATCCCACTGTCCCCTTTAACGCTGGATCCCTATAGCACTCTGTGGAAATGCATACCCATTTTTTTTTTCTTCTTTTAAGTTCCATCCCATACTTTCTTCTGTCTGCTGCTTCTGCAACAAGTTTTATTTCCCTCCACGTTTTCAGGTGCCTCCAATATATGTGTGTAGATTTGAGACCGAGAGGCTGGGCCCTGACTACGTTCTGTGCACAAGGAAGCCTGGATAGTTTCCTATTATTTTTGCGTGTTACACTCAAAGTGTGATGAGCACTTTACAGATCTGTGAACAGAGACATACACAAGAAGCTTCTAATCAAAACCAGCTTAAAACAATGCTGGGGAGAAAGACAGGGCAGCAGAAAAAGTCTGGGAGAACGGAGGGCAAGGAGTATGGAGATCAAATCGTGTTGGGGAGTATAGCTCTCTATATCCTGAATGGAAGGGTTTATTTGAGTTACAAGGCCTGAAATTGCTTCTGGACAGGTGCTCAGAAACACCCATCTATGTCCTCAACAGCTACAGGTAACGCACATTTTGCTGTCGACAGTTAAATTTCTTTTAAAAACTAGGATAAAGTTTGCTAATGAATATTCCGCCGATCTGTTGTTCTTTGTGCTTAGGAAATCTCAGCACACGATAACATCCAAGATCCCCGTGTCTTATCTGCCACCCCACGCACCCCCCCACCCCGTGCCAAGAGGGATCCAGCTTTTGCAGCGCTGGGTGAGGGAATGAGGGATGTTGCCATCTAGTGGGTATTTATCAGGCAGAAAAACAGGCTTCCTACCCAACGGCCGCTAAGAAAATTCCACCTCAAATCAGCAACTGCGGAGACACGCATTTGAGGGAAGTGGAAGAGGAAAAACTGCCTCTCAGGCCGGCTTTCGGGGGGAGCACATGGAGCGTTCGCCTGCTCGCTCAGCCTCTTTCAGATCCTATGTCTGTGTGACAGGATGCTTTGGGAAGCAGGGATACTCTGTCTGCAAAAAAAAAAACCAAAACCCTGAAGCCTTCTTTGCCCCCGTGTTAGGGGCCCAGGACCCCTGACATGTTTGCCCTTCGGTATTCCCGGGCAGGACTGCACAAGCACGGCTACAAAAATGATGAAGGGTGACATTCATGCCCGGACTCCCCTCCCTCCCGCCTTCAAAACTCCAGCTCCTTTCCTGGCAGCAGGACCAGGCAGACACCTTTCCTATTGTTCCAGCTGGTCACCAAAGCCTTCATCACGAGGGGACTTTTGCAGTTAGTATTAAAATAAAGAAGGGTTATTCATACACAGCTGGTGCCACCTTAGCTGTCAGCCCCACGGAAATGAGGAATTAAATAGTAATAATCATCATCATCATAAAATTAGCACTTTCTTTCTTTAGAAACCTGCTTTTGAGGCCGTCGCGCTGGAAGCGGCGGCGCGGCCGTGAGGTAGCGGGCTCCGGGAGCGCTCAGCGGGGCGACACGCTCCCGCTCCAATCTGCCTGGTATTAACGAGCTGCTTGACTGGGATGTGATGCTGGCCGAGCAGCAGCTGCTTGGAGCACGCCGTTACGGAGAATTAGCCCAAAGTTTATTCTTAGCTCTTCCTCTCAGCTCCAGCAACATGTTCAACAGCTTGTGCATTTTGTAATGCCTCCTTTCATTGCCATGGCAACCGTTAAAACTTAAGGTGTGTACGACTCGCGCGCTCTTAATGCTGCAGGCTGCTGGCAAAATGAAACCCTCGGTCTGCGCCGCTTCTCGTTGCTGTTGATTCAAAGGGCCGCGGTGTGCTGGGGAGGCAGCCGGGAACATGTGTTTGCAAAGTACTTTAGGCGCAAGAGTGGGATTCGGTGTTTAAGAGAGGTTGCGAATCTGTTTTTTCTATCTAGCTAGTCATTTGAGCTGGGGTAGAGGAGCTATTGCTTCTGGCTGAGTTGCTTCTCCTCTTCACGTCGTCCTGAACCGGCTTTGGCAGAGACCGTGTGTATTGCTGCCTCGTAAAATGCAGCCTCGAATAGTTCGGGAGCAGTTGGGTGACGGGGAGGGCAATAAGACCTGTGCCATCACAGCTAGACCGATAGGATGCAACTTGCTGCGGAGAAACTACCAGCTTCTACCAAATGACAGATTAAGGACACATTTCCCCCTTGAAGGAACTTGCTTTTAGACCCGAGTTACTCGCTACAAGCCGTCCGGTTTCCCGTTCAGCCGGTGGCTGTACAAGTCTACCTCAAATATTTAAAAAAAAAAAATTAAAAAAAAAAAAATAAAGTGGACCACCTGAGGGCTGAACCCTCCAAATGTCCCTTGGGTTAAAGTGTCTGTGAACCGCTGCATAGCTTTATATCACCACCGTGGGTATATCCGGCCCGAGCCTGGCTGCAGGAGGTGCATCGGACTGGGGCTGTTGCCGGAGAAAGCAGCCCCGGCTTTACACTGAGATCTTTCACAGTGAAGCCATTTTTCCTTTCTACAAAACAACTTTGCTGTGAATCAAATCCTGCAGCCACTAATAACTGTCCCTATGGAGGAATCCTACAGAATGGAAAAGGTTTGAAACCTATAGGGGTTTATAGAAATTAAATTGGATTCTATAGAAATTACTCTAAATAGCCACTTAATTTAATAAAGGATTCTACCCCTTCTGTAGAATTTTCGTATCGTATGATAAATCTGAAGGGAGAATAATATCCCTGCAAATAGAATTGTTCAGATAGGTTTAAAAATCCTATAGTAAACTTATTCCTCTCTCTTAATTTTGCTAAGACTTTTTATTTGCACCAGTGGCTTGAAATAGTAAATCTCGAAGCATTTCACAAAGAAAGAGCACGACTGCCTGGAGATCACGCAGCCCACCTAGTGCCACTTTCCGTGTCTGGGAAAATAAATCCAGGTAGTCCTGCACTCTGAAGTCACCTTTTCAAACAGGATGCTTGTGGCATTTGAAGCTGCTCCTTTCTGTTTTGGGGAAAGAATGACAAAAAAAATCCCAAACACCTCCCCTTTCTCCCTCTCCTTCCAAATACCTAATCTTCCCAGAAACAGGGGACTGTGAGTCATTTTAAGCTGTTTCTTCAACATGAATTCAGCTCAGTGGTGTGTCCTACAACCTGCAGAGATTTGGAGCCGATTAGGTTACAGTTGCAAAATGAATCCTTTTCTTTTTATGCATTCATCAGATTTTTTATTTTTTTTTAATATCCTTAAATGATCAAAACACAGGAAAGCAGAGAGCATGGATAGAACGAGTGCCTTGCTATCTATATACAGTTCTTAATTTTTTTTGGTTGTGCCCTAGAACCTGTTAAAAATGTTTGTGTTTTGATGTGTGTGTTGCATTCAAACTGGCATCTCCAGCTGCTATATATTTGGTGGTTAGTAATCTTTTCCATTATGTTTTGAAAGGAACAGATTTCTTCCTGTCTAAAATAAGCAACCAGTCACAAGGAAGCAATGGCTACACTGTAGTTTGCTGTTTTGTTGCATGCTTAAAATACTGGTACTCTGAGAAAGCTGCAGGTAATGCTGAAATGCAGCGGCTTTTACCCCTCGAAATTTTAAGCTGAACCCTCGTCTAGCGAATATCAGGATAGCTGTATTGACTTGAGTAGAATTGCTTTGATTTACTCTATATATAAGTGTAATTTTTATTTTTATGTATTTATATATATATATATTTTTTTTTTAGTTCTTATTTTCTGCTCCAGTGCATGAATGAGTTCAGGGCAAGATGAATCTCCTGGCAGGCAACAGTGGGGTGGTGGTACCATGTGTACCCTACTGTCCTGGGAGGGGGAGGAATCTGCTCTGTGCATCATACCCAGAGGGATTATCTGGTGATGAGATGCTACAGAAAGCACACTGGCCTGAAATTCAGCCCTAGGGTTGTTTAAGACAATACTATAAAGCTAAAGAGATGGTAACAGTGATCACAAATGTCAGTCTAGTCTGTTTGGGGGATGTCACAAAGACAGACATAGAAGAAAAACTGTACCAGCACAGAAAAGCTCTAGAAGAACTGTATTTTAGTAAATTTCTTTAAGAATTCCCACTAACGCTTGTGATTAAATATAGATTGCAAGATAACAGCAGCAAGTAAGACTGCCCTGAACTCTCAGTCTAAATTGATCAGGGCAGCATTTCCTTACCTTCAGAAAGGGACTCTGAAACCTTCTGTACCTGAGTATGTGTGTGTATATACACACTTCACTGGCAGGTTATTTTCCAGCTGCCTATATAGTTTCAGGAAATTTGTTCTGAATAATCCGAGTTGAGCAATTGGTCAGTTGCAAACCACAGTCTTCGCACACAGTACTGTTACCCACCAGCTTGTACGAGCACCGGAGGGAGATGAACCACAGTTCTGGTGAGGCTTAAGGTCTTTTTTTGTTTTCTCAGAGTTGCGTGGAGAGAGAAAAAGAATGTATCAAATGCTGAGGACAGACAGTTGCTCCCAGTGCATCAAACAGCTGACTGGGGCCCTATCTCTGAGTTCGTTATATAAAAAGAAGATTGTCACAATCAGGACAGCAGTCAACAGGGATAAGAAAGGAAATAAATCCAACATCCATTAGAAACAAAGCTACAGAAGCACGTTTTTTAACAGCTATCCCATCACCCTACGAGTCCCCATACTGTCCCATGATATTCCTGCTGCCTTCTATGCGCCGTATCTCCAGAAGGTAGTGTGAGATCACTGCATGTAGAAGTGGGTCCTGAGCTATGTGCTTGGTGACTGCTGGGCTGTAACACCTGACGACAACTGATCAGGCATCCTTCCAGGCAGAACATCCTTTCATGGACGTGCGGTTTTGGGAATGGATCCCTTAAAAAATTGACACTTTTCCTAAAAAAGCTTGAGAACTTAAACATAAATTTTCATGTCCCACAGTTAGCTGAAACTGGCTGAGAGCTCCAAAAGTTTGGCAGGGGGAGGGAAATTAGAGTCAGACAGAACAATCATGATCACAAAGGTTTTGTTTCTGTAGGAAGTCAGGAACCAGGATCAGAAAAAAAAAAAAAAGCCCTTGAACTTATATTGACAAACATAAGAATCATAGATCTGGATCCTCACCTCTTATGAAGTCTAAAGGCAATAACAGCACAGGACAAAGGCTGTAATACTCTCTGAAATGTTATGGGGTCCTAATATCTGCTCAGCTTTCATGCCACTTGGCAGAGAAGAGTATAAGTTGTTTAGGTTACAAAACAAGCACTATAGCCAGGACCGAAATCGATAAGACTATGCCTGAGAGCAAGTCCTCACTGTAGAGATAAATAACCACCGCAGTGGCTTCTTGCAGGCTGGCAGGCAACGTGGAAGGGAGAGCAGCCAGCAAGGACAGACTGACACCAGCTCCTGCCTCTCCTGCTCACTGGTTGAGCGGTCACCTTCTCATTTTTCATAGGTTTTTGTTCATATTAGGGGGATGGATTGTTCCCATCTAAGTCCAAGAAGTATCAGGACCGTTCTCAACAGAGACCTTCTTGCAGGGAATGACAGGAAGTATGTGCTGGGAAGCCAGTTTTATTTCTAAGACTGTTCATTGGCTCAGAGGCCCCTGTTGATTCTAATTTTTATTCAAAAGCTAATTTAATGCCTACCTTGGTGGTCTAATGATGATACATTTTTTCTGCGGTCAGTAAAGTGAAAGAGACTTCTTCTCCAAAGGCCTGTCCAGAGTAACTCTATAGGTGGAGTTTCACCATCAGTTTCATCTAATCTGAGCCTATGCAGGTGTCAAGAAGGCATGGACGCGTATTTAACTCTATTCCCAGCCATGGATTAGCACCTCCTCCCCATGCCAGTACTAACACTTTTCCTAATCATTTTTTTCTGGATTTTTTGCAGTAAGGTCTGGCTGACCACAAGGCCATCTGAGTGCTAGTGCTGTGGCACAGAGGATAGCTGTCCCCTTTCATAACACTGGAGTCATAGATTGGCTTGAAGGTAACTACAACCCAACTGAAGTTAAACACCTAACCTAATTAGCATCCTGAAACTAAGGGGTGTGATAGCTGAATGCTCGCTTGTGTGACTGTCCTCACTGTTCTGTTGTTGTCCCAAGACGTTTTCTTCTCAAGCTATTCCCTAGATTGTGCTGGCCCCGAGCATTTTTAAATGGCCACTCAATACACTGGATCAGAGAAACGAGCCAGCTAAAAAATAGCCTGTCCACAAAAAATGGTAATTTTCCAGTTCCCCCTTCTGCTTCACGCTGACCATGCAAAGGTGTGCAGGAACAGTTTAAACTGGTGAAAAGCTGAACTGCGTTCTTCACTTCAGGAGTTGCTGCTGTGGCTGTGAAGTATGGCTTTACCATAGCAGTTCTCAGCCATACTGCTTCCATGTCCCCCGTGCTAGAAGAGACATGAGGAAAAGACCCCTACAGAAAGTTTAGCACCAGGAGAATTTTTTAATGGAGACTTTGCAACTGGTTTATGACGCTTTTATGCCACCCAAATGTTTACGAGGATCCCAGAACTGAGCTTCAGAATCACAACCATTGCATGGCTTTAATTAACTGGTGCATGTACAATACACTGAACATAAACAGTGTATCTCTAAATGCTAATTGTTGTTATTGAACCCCCGTGCTTCCTAGTGCAGTAATAACCTGTACAAAGCCTAACTTACTAGTATACAAGATCCAATTGTGTATCTTCCTCAAGGGATATTTATCTTCACAGCGTGATTGCTAAGATAAATGCTAAAGTTTAAAATTCAGAAGTGCTTACTTCAGGGCATTATGACAAGACAACAAAAATATAAACTTGACAGAAGAAAAGCTTATGCATATAAATTATGTAGCCTTTTAATTGAAATATATTTCATAATAGATTTCATAGCCAGCAGATTATTTTTCAAGGCATTTCTTTTTTTCTTAAATAATAGTAATTTGTAAAAGGCACTTTTTTGCTCCCTGTAGCTTTACAGAAATATAGACAAAAATTCTTGAACAGCAGAGCATCGCAATTTTAGCCATAATAGTCAACATAACAATTAGAACAGTTTGTTACGAGGACAGGGAATAGGACAGTCTTCAAGAAATGCGCTACGGCGAGCGCCGTTGGCTCACTGGCGTTGAACACTGCTTCTTTTCATCCGAAGGGGAGCAATGCCACACAGCAGCTGTTGTAGGAATAGCAGCCACAGGAGACATTGTCTTTCGGCAAGGAGGCTTAGCTTTATTTTATTTTCAGTTTTCGGTTTGTGGGGGGTTATTTGTGTGCTGTTTGTTTTCTTCCTTACGAATGATGCGAATTATTTAAATTCTCAGTGACTCCCGTAACCCAAAAACAAAGTTTCATGCATGTTTCGTGGCAGTGCAATTCTCTTGCAAGACAACTACCCGAGTCCAGTGGAAATAGGACTGATTTTGCCTGTGAGATTAAAAGCACTGTCGAGAGCTGGCTTTAGCATGCACAGCCTTGACCCACGCATTTTCCGTCTGCGTTGCTGACTGTTGTCCTGTCTGTAACTTAGGCTTTCCATACTCGCTCTGCAACTAGAAAGGGCTGAAAACAAGCTGTTCTGGTAGTCTCAGTCCCACATGTGCCCTATCTGTTCTGTTTTCACCCAAACAGAATGAAACAGGAGTGCTTAAGAGATCTCTCTAAATGTCCACCTGAGTTCCTGGGTAAATTGTATGGAGAAAAAGTCAAACTGCACTTGGGAATAGGTATGGGTCAGCATTTAACTGACAGACATCACCCAGAAAGAGAAGGCTATCGGTTCTGCTTCTAGAAATTAGGAGAAATTAGATCAGCACCAGCCCTTCGAGCAATTTAATTGAGGAGCTTTCTGCTTTTCTATCTGGCAGCTCCCCCTCTTTCCAGAGGTGTTATTTAATCTAGCCACCAAGTCACATCTGCAGTTTTAATTAGCATGTGTGCGTCTCTGTTGTTTTCCCTTCTCTGTGTAGCACACTGAGCACCAACGCGTATCAGGCCCTTTAGAGCGAGCACGTTTACTTTAAGTACTGCCAGGCCAAATTCTGATTTTCGGTAATTTCCCTATAGTCCTGCAGACCTCAGCAGGACCCCTCAGATTTACACTCCTCTCGCTGAGAACAGAATCTGGCTCAGGGTATTTGAAAGCCTTGTTATCAGTGAAGCAGGCTATCGAGTTTCTTGGTGCTCTCATTTTTACCTTGTTAGTGGCAAGGTTATCTTTCAGGCTAGTTTTTCCAGTGCAAGTTGTAGATCCCAGCACAGTGGTAAGTGCTTTAAGCTGTTCTCATCAGTGCAGAAGCGTAATAATAACAACAATAATAATAGTAATAAGTGTTAACAATAATGAGGACAATAAGAACACCCAAACAGCTGATTCACAATAAATCTTAATAGCGATATATCTTACAAAGATGCTCAGGATCACTTATTATTTTGGAGATTGAGAAACTGAATGACAGGGAAGTTAGTTGCCTGAAACCGCCCACAGAAAAAGTATGAAAGATGGGAAGATAAACTTAATCTCCTGTCCTGTGCTGTGTCCACAGTACAACAACTCTGTCTCCTTAACATTGGATGCAGTTCTGTTATTATCTGCACTTTCTTGATTAAAAAACCAAACCAAACCAAAACACAAACCCAAACCAACCAAGAAAAAAAACCCAACAAACCCAACAAGAGGATGATCAGAAAGCCAAACATCTTTGGAGAGGATTTTTAACTGCCCCGGTGAAGAGTACTACCAAGTACCGAATGCCTCAGGTTCTGTAGACAGGAGTACTTCCATACCACGTGAAGCCTGTTGAGGGCATGGCTCTTCCTAGTCTCATCTCCAAAGTGTGGAGCCTCCAGATTTCAGCTTCTTATTTCAGCTGGAGGTAAACCTAGAGGTCAATTGAGGGGTGAATCTTTTGCTGTGGAGTGAAACCAGTCTTCATCAGCTGAAAATTTGATGCATTCATTGCCATAGGTTTGTTTTCAGATTTACTCCAACAAAATCAGTATTTGTGTCTTCGCTCCATAGTTGTCTGCTGTGGTTTACTGAGTAGTTTCCTGAGCTATATGTCTGTCTGCTTGTCTGTTTTATGCTTCTGTCTGACACTATAACAAAGAACAGTAGCAAAAAAAAAATATCTTGGAATGCTAATGATCATCCTTGTAAATAAATACTACAAATTAATTGCAAAAAGAACAAAAGCAAGTTTCGGGAATTTTTTAAGAGCAAAAGATCTGAATCTGAAAAAGGAAGGAAAAAGGGGTTAAAACAGAGTGCTGATGATCTTTCAGAAACCACAGATTTAATTCCCAGCACTTCTGATTTCATTAAGAACTGCAGCCTTTTCCACTGGCAGCACAATTCTTGAGCTTGACAAAAACAGATGGGGAGGATGGTGGAAGTGGTAAACTCCAGAAGTAGCACTCTGTCTTCTAAATCAGGAGGTCGCACCTTCAAGTCTTGACTGAAGAACTCAATCTTCCCCAGATCCCACAAACCCTGTTATACAGGTACTTGCTTATATGAGTGCCTGAGTGACAGATTAAAAAGCTCCCTCCTGGTGACTTGTTCCCAGGGCTCTGGGGAAAAAATAAAAAAAAAGAAAATACAAAAAACCTCATCAGAATAATGGAGGGGAGCTACAGCATTCCTCAAGTGCCAGGTAATAACCTGTGCCTGTGAAAGGCTTGCAGCTGGCAGCGTGGGGTCACAGGGAGAATAAAGACTGGAATAAAGACTGTTTCGCTCATCCGGCATTGGTAACATAGCTACCTATTTCCTTCAGGAATCAGTATTAACTCTTTCCACATCCAGCAGTCGGTACCATTCTGCAGCCACAACATCGTGCTTGGAAGGGGAAATGGTGCTGAGTCTTTGCGATTTGGAGTATGTAAATGGGATGCATTGTCCAAGGCACTTGATACAGGCTTTGGTTCTCCCTGTGAGCAACATCCCTGGGGCCTGGGGAGATGGCCGCATTCAAGAGAGAAAACCGAATTCCCTAGTTCTCAAGTCCCCTGATCCCTAAAATGAATAAAAGCAATTAATGGACTTCCTTAATCTACTCTGGGTGGTTTTTTGTGTCTATAGATAACAACAAGTCTCTGTAACAAAACGTAATTGTGCAGGTCAACTTTATTTCGGTTTCTGGCTAATTACAGTCTCTCCTGCTCCAAAATCACTTCTCCTCTGACTCTCTAGGACTAGGATTCTTCCAGTTTTTTCAGGAGAGGAGTGTGACTGTTTTAGCTTGCATGGATTTGCCTGTGTGGAATTGCAGTATGCAGCTGTTGCCTGATGTTGCTTCAGTTTGCAAAATACTCAAAATTTTGAATGGATTGGGTTAGATCTTATATGAAAACGAGAGTAGAAAGAACGTGTGACTGGAGGACTGTTCAATCAAAAAAAAAAAAAAAGTGAAGTCAACAAAGATAATCAAATGGATACCCAACAAGTATGTTTGTATCGTAGACATCAGTTTCCTTACATGAATGAGTATTAGTCAATTTTCCCCAGCAGGAATTTCTTTATAGTCATCAGTGAATTATGCTCAATGTGACAATACTGGACAATTTTGTGAATAATCTGCTAAAGAAACTGCAGGACTAAGATGAAAAGCAGGAGATTGTTTCTGTTTTAAAGCAACTTCCTTCAGTATTTGTTCTGCCAGATCCTAGCATTGCACGAGAGCTGCCAGAGTGTCTTCGTGGTATCAGAACAACCAAGCTGATGCTAGTTTACAAGTTGGCTCTGTTATCCGTAGGTTTTGGCTGCTTTCTAATGAGAATGATACAAAGTCGCTCAAGATACTGTTTCCACCGTACATCATCATCACATCCATAACTTCTTCCAGCAGAGGATCAGTCCTACTTTAAAAGATTTACCAAACTGACTCCAAAGTGGGCTGCTGTGGCTGAAAGGCTACAAACCAAGACTTGACAAGCTTCATGAAGACCCATTCAGGCCCTGCAGAAGACATTTAGGATTTTACCCTCCTTTTTGGTGCAGAAATTAAATTGAGAAACTCAGTTTTGACTAACAAATTTTCATGTGTCCTGCTTGTATCTGTACACACATGCTTGGAAAGTTTTCAGAATCAAAAATGAGTCTTCTGAAAGTTGTTTTTTGTCAAAGCAATGTATTGAAAGAAAAGGAGAAATCCTTTCACCTTGTTTTGGAAAGGTTTGATTAATAATTTTTTATTTGTGTATTATAGCCTATATACAGGGAGGCTTTACTATGGATAGGAATATATACTTTAATTTTTAAAGCATACACATCTCCTGTTGTATCGTCATAATAATAGTACAGATGAATGACACCTCCATTAAGGTTTCCAGTGTAATTTATGAAGATAGGACCTGTAGTCTGTAGCTGGTGTTTTGATGGATGAAATTTATATTGGTGGCTCAGGTAATGAATCCACCATGTTGTGCTTTATGCTGTTACATTAGTATGAAAAATCTGAAGGAAAGAATAAATCTCTGTGAAGAAGAGGAGAAAGGAGGGAAATCCAGTTGGAAAACCGAGTTGCAAATTACATTAAGACATTGGGGCTACACATACGTAGAACTTAGTCTTTGTACGTGATACTTCAACATATGCTCAAGGAAGGTACTTTGAAAAGAAGTAGGGTCCTTTCAGGATCCTTGTGCAATTTCCTAGCATGGCAGTTTCATAGGCTGATGGGAATATATCCCCACTAGGTTATAGGCTGAACAAAGGTGCTGCAAGGAGAAAGGAAAGTCATACCTTCCCCATACCACCAGGCTTTCTGTGCTGGAGGGAGAATTCATCCTTCAAAGGGCAAACAGCATATCTGCAGGCAAGAAGATCTGCAGAAGAAACAGCTTTCAAGCTCTGTGGAGGTCCTTGAGAGGTGTCTCAGTGTCTCCCTTGGCTTCATCCTCTTTAGCACGTGGCCTGCCTGTCTGCTCTGTCGCTTTACATTGCTCTCCACCAACGGAAGACTCGTGTCTATGTCTGAGGCCTTGTACAAGGTCCTGGTTCCTGAGGCTATGAGAACATGGATATGCATATCCCACTAACAGATCAGAGTATAGCCTGGGGCTGGACATGGAGAGGGGGAAGACAATTCTCAGCTATGGCTTAACATGTAACCTTGAGCTATCTATTTACAGCCAGACCCAAACCAGCATATTTGTACCCAATATGCAACTGAAGTGATTTAGGCATTTAGAAACATTCCTGTTGATGGAGCAAGGCACATGCTTAACTGTCCAGGCACAATATTGCTCCAGTCAGCAGGCCACATAGCTATGTTAATAAAATGCTGAGCCTAAGCCAGTAAACCTTGCTAAGAAGCGAGATGAACTACGTGCAGCACTTAACAATCATGATGAAAGGGCTTTGAGGAGGAATATGAGCTCTCGGTTCTGCAGAGCAAGTGTAATCACCTTCGGAGTCTAGGTGGCCTTATGAAACAAGTCTTTTTTTGCCACAGTGTTTGCTAAGCCTCCTGAAGTTCTGTTAGTGTAGAGCCGACGCTGGCGCGGAGTAATGCTGCTGTCCTAGCTGAGGTAGCTAGTGAAACACCAGAAGCCATCCAGGACTCACGAAATTGGTATCTTACACTTAAATACTGAAAGGCTTTGAGATGGATGGTATCATTTGTACACATTGACAATTACTGTACGTATCCTTTATAGCACGCTATAATGGCATGTAGTCTGCAATCCTCTCACGTGTTGCCACACATTATTCCTATCTGTTTGTCCTTCATCTTTCAGTTCCCGCTTTTTAACTACCAGGGATCCAGGTTTGAACGGGGGATACAGGAACCAGGGTATCGTTCTTCTTTCCCTCCACCCCTTCTCCCTGTGGATGGTTGTTTTGCATTTTAAACCTTGCCAGCTATATAGCACAGCCTGTCAGTACTCACTCACAGCCTGAGCCCAACATTCCCTACTCAAGCAAACTGCCATGGGGATCATAGGGAGTATTTTCTGTGTCAAAGCTTGCTGTATTTTGCTTTAACAGCTTAATTCCCTTTCCTGAAATCACTCCTTGCATTATTGATCTGATGAGTTCTAAGACAGGCGTTATTCTTCTGCATTTTGCGGTGGTTTTATTACATTTATTTCCTATTTCCATTACAGCAATGATGCCACAATGAAGAATAAGGCCTCACTGCACTGCGAGCTGTATGCACAAACAGTGCCCCTGGAACAAGTTGCATTGCTCCGGTTTTATAATACAACTAGACTTCTCAGTTTTGTATCCTGCTAATAGGAATTTTCCCTCAGGTCAGTTTAGCACACGCTGTAGAGTTATTTCTCCTCTCCTCTCTAATGTGGGATGAAGTCCACTTCTTAACATCAGCTAACAAATGCTGTGCTACTGCAGGACTGTAGGACATCAGCAGGGCTTTTGAGCTCACCTTCCCTCTTCCCGTGGCACAGAAGAAGTTCAAAGGCTTTGCGTCTCTTGTGTCAAAGATATATTTTCTTCTAGAGCACTGAAGGCGCTAGCATGTCTTGTGCTGAATGTAGGAGAGAAGAAAAAGGAAAACGTTTATGCTTCTGTGAATCCTTCTAAATGGAATGAATGGGATTTATTCATCAAGCTATATCAAACTGAAATTCCAGTGCTGAGTCTAAGCTGGTAGGCTAGTCTTCCTCCTCAGACAATAGCAAGGGGTAGGTCCACTTCCTAATGGCAAATCACTGTAAAATATCTCAATTCCTTTTGAAAGTGGCAGTGTCTTTGTGAAGGGAGCCTAGGTTCCTAGTTTAAACATCAGATTTTTGGACGTTTGAGCCTTAGTGAAGTGCATACCATCCTAAAATATCGTTAAATCCTTGGAGAGGATATGAAAAGAGCATAAGGATGGAATTAGCAGAAGTCCTAATATCTTTTGAAGTGTTTTAAATTTTGTGTGGTTTTGAAAATTTCTGTTAATGATAAATCATACTTATTTAATTATTATTATAGACATATAGATGCCAGATAAAGAACAGCAGTGTTGCATACCCTCAAAAAATTCTATGTAAAACAGCAAAAATCAAGTCTGGAAGTGTCATTAAATGCTCCTATTAAAATGCTGGAGGCTCCATGACATTATTTAGTCATAATTCTTATTAAATTAATCTGCAGATACCTTGCTTCAAAAATTGTAGAACTATATCCTCAATTTGTGTGAATCAGTGAAACTTTGAGGATATCTTATCTCTGCTAACTGATGCAACCTGGATGTCCAGCATAAAGATCTATAGGCCAGGTTTAAGCTCACATCTGGAATAAGGGAAGTGGTAGAATTTGTAGAAAAATTTGTTTCTCAAATAACAGTTTCAATTGGAGCCATGAACAAAGAAGCACCAAGAAAGCTCAGAGATGAAATTCAACTTTTTCAGACTTTGGTTTCACAGTGCAGTTCAGTCCTAAAGCTGTTTCCTTTATGTTTAATCAGTCAGCTGTGGAAAATTGCAGAAAGAACGTAAAACATGGAGGCAGGAAATGTGTAACCTGCTACTATAAGCAAAAGTCTTGTGTCACGTAACATAGCTAAGTGTTCCGATCACAAACTATGGCAAATAGTCCCTGACACCATAGCAATTGAGTGGTTGATGGTCTGCAGGGCCTCATTCATCATTAAAGTACGCAAACTCATCAAGCCTTTGTAACTGCCTCAGAGCCAAAAGAATTGGCTCAGTTTTGGAAAGCTATCTGAGATGGTGCTATTTGGTTATGTTTTCTTTTAGAAAGCATAAAGCAGAAATTTTTTTTTTTTTAATAAATTCTCGGTCTATTCTGGTTTTATATCTAAGCTACATCTGTAGAATTTTTCAGCCTTCAGTTACTAGTGAGGAGCAAAGAGGGTTAGGAGAAAACCTTCATAGGGCATTCTCAGTAGGATCTCAGTGCTATTTGCTTTCATGGTGTATTGCTTCTTTTTCTTTCTTCACAGGAAGAAAAAGATAGGCTTTTTAGAATGTTCTCATCACCAAGTCTCTAAAACTTAGTCTCCACTGTTGGCTAAAGTATTTGTGTCAGAGTAGGGTAGGAAAAGATCACATCACCTTGTTGACACTACTATGCAGAAAGATGTTTGTAGAGGATGCAATGATGCCAACAAAATGTTTTTGTTGCCTCAGCGTATGTCATTGAGGGGGATGGTGAAGGAAGCAAACAAAATTCTCCCCTTTTCCTTTTGGCATCTCACCAGGAGACTGCAGGTATCGCATACTGGTGCTGCTGTAACACCAGAGACTTGGTATGTTTAATGCTCGGAAAACCTATTCTGTGGGTGTAATTCTCCCAGTATACCCAGATCAGCACTTCCATTTAGACTTAAAACCCTTTAATTGGGGTGTCCTCCTCTGTGTTGTTTTGTGGGTTTTTTTAACCCTTGGCACTTCAGTATCTTGGTCTTTTTTAAAGGCCCTTGTTGCACAATGATTAAAAACAACAATAGTTATTCACAGTAATAACAATAGTTACATATTAATTGCAATAACAAGGAAACTTTATAATTGCAAATTGTCAATCAAGATTTCGTGTGTCCATGTGTGTTTGAGTGGGCATAAAACTGGTTTGGGGATTTTGATGGGAGTAGATTTGGTCTTTTGTAGAAATCATGGAAAATTTTCCAGTTAGTCTTTATTTGCTTCTGTTCCCAGAGAAATGACTCCTAGAGCTCGTGTCTTGCATCACCCAAGCTAACAAACCCTCCTATATCAAGAGACCCGTGTGGATATTGAAGAAACCCTGTTGTCTATATATTTGTGCCACTAAGATAACCTCGACTCACTGTCATTTTCTAACTAACCAAATTATACGTCCTGGATATAAAGGCCTCGGCCCCGTCTGACTGGGCTCATGCAGCTTTACTATCATCACCCATGGGAAGTGTCCCTGAGCAAGGTCTAAAGTATTTGACCACAGCCATGAAGTCAGATGGGCTGTATTTATTCTGTATCATTTCTTTCCTGGTCCTTATCCTCATTCCCATCAACACTTCCAACCCTAAAGGATGATGGCTGCTGTGGAGACTTCATTGGAGCAGGTGAAAGGAGGAAATGTGATGTTTTCCATGGTCCTATTCATTCCTTTTGCAGGTTCCTCCTGAGATTTCAGGTGAAACAGCGGAGTGAAGGTGCTGCTTCTTCTGGAAGTAGATCTGCACACTAATGCCTGAGAGCACCCTGGGAAAGTGTCAGAGGTCTGAATTTAAACAGAAAAGATAATTTCGAAGACTTTTCATCTTGCTTTGCTTACTGTTGTATGTAAGAACTACACACTAGGTCTTTCCTTTATGGTTTTCTCACTTTGTTTTGCATACGTGTGTATGAAAGAAGGGAGGAAGTTCTTTTTTCTTTTTAATCAAACGTTCAGACTAATAGCAGGCTACTACCACTACTCAACCCCATCATCATGCAAATTCAGAGATAAATAAATTAGGCTCCTGATTATGGCACGACTACAAACAGAATCTCCCTACACATGCACTCCTGCCCCTGCATTCCTTAGTAAATGTGCTGTTCTGCTTTATAGTATTATATGGTGATGATACATAGTGTACAGTTGCTTTTTTTCCCCCTATTTCAATGCCTTTTCATTTGGAAGCTGATGTTTTGTTTGCTGGCCCGGAAGCACAGTGCTCTGTGGCATTATGTCTCGGTGTGTTGACAGCGCTGTCACTTTGAGTTTCCATCACAGCTTTAAACTAATAAGGCGGGAGTAAAGATTTTGAGCTGTGACTAAACTTGGGCAAATGCCCCAAAGAATTTACTAAAAATTCTCACATACATTTTCATATAATTTCACATCGACTGCTGCTGCTCCCTTCACAACAAAGTACTGCAAATAAACCTTACTGGCACTTTTGTCGTTTTGAACACCAACTCATTGCCTCAAACACCCAGGCCTTCTGCCACCTACTCCATTTTGCTGATGGAGTTGTTATATTACCTGCATTTTATTTGCTAGAAATACCAGACTTGACGCGCCCTAAGTCTTCTTCCCAAAAGTACTTTTTTTGCTTTCTCTTATGCTTTGCTGAGGGAGGGGAAATATTTCCCAGTCAATACCTGAATCATCCTCCTCCAGCGATGCTCCTGAAACTGCGGCAACGTCCTGCCAAATTTAATACCGACGCACAGGCATTTCCCCAGTGTGTGCAAAGGGGGCTTGGTTTCTTTGGTTGCTATTAACTGAAGAGAAAAGGTTCTCAGCTTAAAGCTGGTGGATTTTTGAAGAAAGAAAAAAACCAAAACAAAACCAAAAAAACCCCCAAAACCTTTGCATCCAAACCCCAAATTTTACATCCGAAAAGTAATAGTTGCGCTGCTGTGACCCAAAGTGGATAATCAAGGCAGGGAGAAATTTGCATCATTTCTCATGAGGGCTTTTAGGTGTTGCCACGCTGGAATGAATAACAAGTTTTCCACTGCTGTCTTCCATTCCATATCATTTGACTTCCATGAGGAAAAAAGAAGAAAATTATCAGCGATTCTTACAAAGGAAAATAAAAAAACAGCCAAAGAGACATTTATCAGAGGTAAGCTGTTAACTGTTAATGGTCTATGAAATCTTAAGACATGAATCTTCATATACAGATTAATGGCAATATTTTTTTAAAAAGTCTGCAAAATTTAAAAGTGGTTTTTAAACTGTAAGCATTTTTGTCAATACTATGAAAAAGAACTTTTTTGCAACGGTGTAATGTGCGATCAAACACTTAACCGACTGGTAGTTCCATACACAGCGCTGCTTAAAAGCACAGTGTGTTACAATACTTTCTTCTTCTCCCACCGCTATATGTGAAATAGATTATCCTTTTCTACCAAAGGTTAAATATGTACAAAAACGTTGAAGCCACAATGAGGTGAAAGCATAAATAGAATAATTAGTATTAAACTGGTGCAGAGGAACTTTTCTCTCCAGGGCAACTTGCTTGTGCCCTCATCCAGAAAAAAATGGATGATCTTGTACCTAATGTAGACTGTCTCTGTGGGATGCTCCTGTATGACACTGTTCCTTTATTTCCTACCCTGTATATAAATATGAAAACAAACAACAAAACTTTCTTTCTTTTTTTTACACGCAATTTATATTCCCATATTTTCAGTCTTCCAAACCAAGTAGGCTAAGATTTCATATTAGTAAGACTTTTTTTGGCCTAAGATGGAAGAAATTAAATTCTTCTAGAGAAATGGGGAAATAAGGTCAAACATTCCCAAGATCCTTTTTTCTGAGCTCCCCAATTCTCTGCCATAACTACATTAAATTCTACGGAGAAATGTCAGCGGAGATTTTCATCCTTAAATTCCAAAGCTTTTAATTACTTACTTGTGTTGTTATTTTCATCTGCAGTACTGTATGCTTATCAAAGTATATTTCTTTGCTACAGCTGGAACAATCAAAATTTCTTTTGTTTCTTATAATAAATAAATGCTCAATTGTAAGAATGTCCTCAGGGAAAGTTCATTAAAAAAAAGAAATGAAAATGCCGAGAAATAAATGGTTACTGTGATTGCACTTGTTTTGATATAATATGCAAAATTTAATTTGGCTTTGTTATGTTTGCGACACACACGCACACATTCACCAACACATTCACATGTAGTGTAAAAGAGAAAAGTTGAAGAGATGTTTTATTAGCAACAGTATTTCCATTTTTTATTATTATCTTATTACAAATCTTTATGTTGTGACCCTGTTTGATGCACGTGCATTGCTATTTAGACAAATAGAAATCTATTATTATTTACAGTATTGGTGACTAGAGGCTCCAGCTGTTTTCTAGTCGGTTTTGTACTAGGGATTGTGCAAATGTAGTAACAGGCTGACATTGCCAAGAAGAGTTTAGCCTGAACAGTCAAAACATGGGTAGAAAAGCAGAAAAGCAAAATGACCAAGTCAGGGTTACATAGGCTGGTAACAAAGCTCCAAATCTTCACTTGTATCCTATAATTCTCAGACAGTTGCAAAGCTTATTGAGATGTCACATCAAGTGAGGAATAAGCACGTACTGAAATGTAGATTTCACATTGGAATGTCTCTCTGCGAAATGGTTACACTTCCCTTTAATGGTGTAAGAAATCGCTCTTGTTTTGGATGTGGGTCTCTAATCACTGATACCTGCTTTACCAGAGAATTAAGAAAGAAGAAGAAGAAAAAAGTAGGTCTCGGTGTTCTCATACATGTTTCCTGGTGGGCATGCAAAGCCACTGAGAGGTCTACATTCAGTCATGACTTTCATTAATGAGGGTCTGTCAAAGCCTAGATGCGACTTCCATTTCCAGAGATCCCTAAATCTTGGAATTTTTGGAACAACACTGAGAATCTCCAGAGTTTTACTATTCTTCATCCCATATATTCTTTTCTTCTAAGCATCCGCATTCTGTTGCTTGAATGATATTTCCAGTTCCTGGAGTGTTTGTATATATGTTCTTCTCAGAAAAGTTTGTCCAGAGATCTGGATCCAACCCTCTGAAATAGGAGAATCTTATCCAAATTAAGAGGGAACCAAACTGCATATTTTTATTTTCTGGATGACCACAGTAAACCTGGGCTTTTATGCATGATGACATCTTTCTATCAGTGATAATTCAAAAGCACTGAGCACAGATTATTTATTTTTTGAAAGAAAGAACTCTGAGGCCTATATTAGGATGAAAGTACCAAAATCAAGATAGGGAAGGGTAAGACTGAATATTCTGTCTGCAGCATTTCTTAGGTAGCTGCAAAGGTGCTACCTATTTATCTCACTGTCTTTTGGTACCTCCTTGCTCTTTGTTTTAAACTCCATGCTGAAACAACTGACACCTCTTCTACACTGTACAGGGATTAAAAAAAAATAAAGGCTTTTCAAATAGGGGTAGATAACTTTAAGGAGGCTGAATCATCTAATGATCTCATCTACAGGCTTGTTTCTGTAATAGTGCAGAGGTTAAACAGTTGCTGCAAAGTTCATATTTGCAAATTGTATGTGGAGGGTGAAGTTGAAGCTTCTGCCCACGTCCATTCCTCCACTGTGTCGTCATCCTGTATGGCTGGAGTCTACACACACTGACTTTGCTTCTTTTGTTTAGATTACTGTGGCCAGGTTTCATCTCTGCCTTTGAGCTATGTTACCTTTAGAGAAAGTTTTTAATTTAAATTGTCCAAGCTGCATGCTCTGGTCCCAGGGAGCTTCCAAAACAGAGGAATTCTGTTTGCTGCATCATCAGAGTGAAGTTACAGGGTGAAAAGCTGTCAGGAGGAGTGTCTGATGTTCTCATGAGCCTTACCTCTTCACTACTGATGCCAGAGAAAGTCCTGGGACCCTGTCTTAGTTGTGCCCGATTATGCACCTTTCCTGACTCAACGTCACAGTTCTGGCGACGTGTGATGCAGACAACTCTCCTATGTATTCCCAAGTTTATCGCTTTAGTTACTTAAGTGTGCTGGCTGTGAAACTCCCCTGACAGGATGTCTGTCCCGGCAGTCTGCCGACACTGTGATGTCCAGGCTTTCAGACACACACTTGTAGTACGATTTGATATCATGCAAACAGTCAAAATGTCAAAGATAGTGAGGTCTCAAATCCCCATAGATGGCAGAACAATTAAAAATTTAAATATAATTCGGAGTACCTACCTTTAGAATAGATCTCTAAGAATTATAGCTGTATTTATTAGGAAAAAGAAAGAAAGAATCATATCCAAGCCTTTCCATTTTATTATTGTTCTGTCACATGTAATATTCAAGGTGTTAAGCCTACAGTAAAAGTATTGGCAATCAAATAAAAAATTAATAATCATAAAATAAAAAAGGGTAATGATAACATTTATTCTAATAAGCACATGGTTTAAGTCAGTAAAATAAAAGGGAATAATTGCTGTTCTTCAAGTCCATTACAAGGGGAAGTAAGAGGAGAGAAAGGAGTGACTGCAAAAAAAAAAAAAAAAAAAGCCAATTGTATTACTAGAAAAACATAATGTCAGTGCTTTAAAAAACACATTTTCTAAAGTTTTAGCAGGCTTAGCCATCAATAAATTTCAAGAAAAAATATACCCTTTATACATGTATATTTCTGCAGCTTGTCTGCATTTCTGATACATTGTTTAAATGGGTTTCGCCTGCCTTAATAAGGCACATCATTTGAACAGAAACCTCACTGTGTGATAACAGGCAACACATAGCGAAAAAATGCCTCAAGGTTTTTTCCTTGCTATATTTGGCTCTCTGGGCTAAGTCGATTTGAGTTGGGCTGATTATAATAAGCCAGAAAGTCACTATGAACTAATTATTTTCTGTTCATTTATGTGATTAATGGTGAAAACTTGGATAACTTTTACATATCTTGAGTCCCATATAATTAATCATCTTGAACTTTACAAAAAAATAAAAAATAAAACCCTCAAGGTGCCCCTGGATTTTCTTCCAAAGCATTGGAGTTTCACTGGCATTAGCTCATGTAACTGACAAAATCAGGGGATGTTTTGCAAAGAAGTGACATGTTTGTGTAAGTCCTCAGAGGGCATTGCTGAATTTTTTGAGCCACCAAAAGACTAGGAAATTAAAAAATGTGGTACGAAGTAAGTTACTGGGTGAACTACTGACAGTGCCAGGGGAAAAAGAGGGGAAAAAAACCCCCAACAAACCAAAAAAGGACCTGTCCTCCAGAGAGACTATACAGCTTGGAGGAACTAGCAGGGGGATGACAGTTGTTTTGGATCAGTTGGTTGACAGCCGAATCAAGCTCATACTAAGCCCAAATCCTGAGGCAAAGGCTAGCATCTGAGAAAGCTAAAGCACCCTCTTCAAACTGTCAGGG
The DNA here is from genome assembly GCA_008921705.1 of Burhinus oedicnemus. Lineage (NCBI taxonomy): Eukaryota > Metazoa > Chordata > Aves > Charadriiformes > Burhinidae > Burhinus > Burhinus oedicnemus. The sequence goes on from VFFE01008974.1 coordinate 2,271,511, forward strand.
TAAGAGCTCTACCTTCCTCCTATTGCATTCTTATTTTACCCTTCACCTGTCATATGGATAGCCTTGAAACTAAAATTTATGCTTAAAACACAAAAAAAGGTAAAAGTTCCACGCTACATATTTCTTCAGGTCACTACCGTTGTTCTCCTACGTAGTGAAGACTGACCTGAAAGAGAAGCGCTCTTTTGAACAATGCTATACAAATGCCAAAATGCAACCCTGCCTTGTGACACAGATGTGTGTGAGAGGCTGGCTTAGTAGTGGGACATGCGAGTCCTACATCTGGTCTTGTGTTCTGCACCACAATAACTGCAGGGTTACCAAAACGATACAGATAGACTCCAAAGTTCACTTAATTCTTAGGGTGTGCTCACACTGAAATCAGAAATTACATGGGAAAAGAATTCACGTTCAGGTTCTCGGATCACGTAGACTTTCAGAGAATTTAACAGTTTCATGTTTGTTCTGTAGTCTAAGAAACAAAGATGGTAATTTTGGTTCAAATAAATGGTTGTTACACAACCCTTATGATTTTATTGCAAGCACGTGGGTACACCAGATTATTTTTCCTGACTCCTGTAGATTTACTGTTTGCAGTACTAGATGGTAAAACCTTCTAAACAGCAGTCTTTTTTACCAGCCTTACAGGAGGTCTGAGCCAATTCCATTTTCCATTCAAGAACTTAAAATTAACTAATGTAGTGATTAGATTAGGAATCCATTTGTACTTAGTTGTTAGAGGATTTGAGTTTGTTATTGCCTAAACCAGGCTTACGCACAAGCTATAAGTAGAGGTTCCCCTGTCCAAACCCTGGGAGAGTAACCAAAGACGTATGCTGTAATTATCACTCCATCCCAGGTCAGGCTGAAGTCAGGGTCGTCGCCGTGGAAGCTCAAGGAAACCTGTCCCTTGCTGTCTTATGGCTAAGCAACGTTCATCTTTTGAGAGATACCTTGAAGGGACTCCTCACTTCCAGTATGGTCCCTAAGGAGAAGAGTCTATGTTCAAAAACCTCTTTGAGGTTTGTTACAACTACAGACTTTGCAATTAATCAGCCTTGGTGATCTATTTAAAAGCCCGCTGTGATTTCACGTGTTTAAAATGAAGATGTCCAGAAGTGGTTGCGGTGAGCAGCCAGCTGCTGAATGACATAGTTGTATCTGCTACCACCAATGTCCATCTGACATTGATTATTATGTACTCTATTATTTAGATGATAAGGTACATATTGATTCAGGCTGGACTGTAATCTCTTGCATAATTTCAGCAAAGAAAGGGAAAGAAAAGTTGGCATGCCGGCTCCTTGACAAATGGCTCCTTTTGTCAGAATCAGTATCTTCGCTAAGGAAAGCAAGGAAAAGAAAACCTGGTGAGAGAGCTGGCAGATAAGCATGAATTGACAGTAATTACTTGAAGAGGGCCTAGCAGAAATTCTCTGAGATCATACTTCTTCAGGGAATACACTAGAGGATCATCACATTGTGCTGTAATTATTACACTCTTCCTAGTCATTCGCTTTGCCTCACAACTGAATTAGCCACTAGTGAAAAGTGACATCCCTTTGTTTAAAGAGCATGGGGAAGGGAGATGGCCTAAGGGTTGGAGCAGAGGAATTTCTGGATTAAAAAAAACATTATATCTCTGGCTAGAATATTGACTCCTCCCCACCTTTACGCAGTACAAGTTGAAGATACTGACTAAATGTAAACATCTAAATATGTCAGTTGCACTAGATTCCCTTTATAGTCCTTATAGGTTCCCTTTATAGCGGGGAAAAAACAGGAACTCATAAAGATAAGCTTCACCTCACCCTAAAACAGCTCTATGAGACAAATCAAACAAATCATGCCCTGGTTTTCTCCACTGACTACACAGGGTGTCTCAAGGACTAACTAAGATGTTGAAGACTAGAGTTTGATAAAGTGAATCTCACTGTTGACTTCTTTTGGCTTTGGATATGACCACAAGTGGCTAGAGCCAACCATTTAGAAAAAAATATAAATATGTGCTTAAGGCTGTCAGTATTAAGAAAAATATTCAGAGGCATACTTACAACTAAGGTGCACTTGACTTCAATCAGAGATAAGCACACGAATGTTCTAAAAAGACATTCAAAACTGATTTATTTTTTTTTTAACCAGTTTTTAGGCAACAATTTTCATATTTTCTCAAACATAGGCTATCTGCCTGGGTGTGTATGCATGACTATGTCCCAGTCTCTTGTCAGTAACTAGTGTAAAGAGCCTCCAGCATACATTCAAGCAATCAAGTCTTGCAGGTGCTGGCAGCCTAGAGAGTTCTCAAGCAGCAGAGATTGCCCAAGACTCTCATTCCTCCAACTGTTCTGATGAGTTCCTTCTCTAGGCTGAACTGTCATTCCTGATGGCCCCAGGTGACATAAACTATAGTCTTCTGTGGGATGAACTGGGTTTAGTCATGTTGCTTTTGCTGTACTTCCATCCTCCAAAGAGACAGAGGGGTGGAGTAGGGACAAGGACAAGGTAAAACGTGCAGGGTATTAAGCAATTTCAGAGATGGCAGAGGACAGCTTGCAGTCGTGAATTTGAGGTCAGCATGAGAAATAAGAGCGGGGAGGGGGGTGGTGAATTTGTCTCTGCCAAATTCTTGTGTAAAACCAAGCCAGAGACAAAGCTTGAGGACAAAATTTCAGCCTGAGACATCTTGAGGTCCATCTACAGAAACTTAGCTTGGATGCTAGGAAAATCCCCACCCGAGTCTTTCCTTTTAAAGTGCCCTTTAGCAGGTATACTGTTGTTCGTCAGGCCTGGCAGTCTCTACCTGTTCCAGCTGGATATTACATGACCAGTGTAAAGTAGATATAGTGACTGGGGTTCTGTCCTTGAATCATTTCCAAATTGGTATTATAAGGGCAGATGGGATTTCTAAACAGTGAACCCTCAGGCTAAATTTATGCCGTTGAAAGGGCAGAGCAGAGATTCCCAGGTGGACCACCTGCAGTCTACGGATCACCCAACTGGGATGTGATATTGGTTTGGCCATTCCCTCTTCCTCTGCCCAGCCTTTCTCTCATGCCATTTTCAACCCATCAGCAATCTTCTGTTGGCTTTGCTAGCTTTCTAACTGTACAGGTTTTGGCTGGGATGGAGTTAATTTTCTTCACAGTAGCTCATATGATGCTATGTTGTGGATTTGTGACCAAAACAGTGTTGATAACACCCCCATGTTTCAGCTATTCCTGAGCAGTGCTTACACAGCATCAAGAGCTTCTGTTTCTCATGCTGCCCCACCAGCATGTAGGCTGGGGGTGCTCAAGAAGTTGGGAGGGGACAGAGCTAGGACAGCTGACTCCAGCTGACCAAAGAGATGTCCCATACTGTATGGACATCGTGCTCAGCAATAAAAGCTGGGGGAAGAAGGAGGAAGAGGAGATATTCGGAGTTACTGCATTTGCCTTCCCAAGTGACCTTTAGGCGTGATGAAGCCCTGCTTTCCTGGAAGTGGCTAAACATCTGCCTGCTGATGGGAAGTGGTGAATGAATTCCTTATTGTGCTTTGCCTGTGTGTACAGCTTTTGCTTACCTGTGAAACTGTCTTTATCTCAACCCGTGAGTTTTCTCACTTTCGCCCTTCTGATTGTCTCCCCTATCCCACTGGAGAGGAGTGATTAAGCAGCTCTGTTGGGGCTTAGATGCCTACTGGGTTAACCCACAACACTAACCAATTTTCAGTAACCCAGTTATTAATTACTCCTTTTAGTACGCTACTTCTGAAAAACATTGTTACTTTAAAGACCTGGTGGCAAGTGATCCAGACTCTTAAAGTTATATTACTCCCAGATATGCATGTATTCTGGAATTTAGACTTTGTACAGAAGCAGCTGTGTTGGGTCTCAGGAAGAGCTGAACGGTTATTCTGAAGACCCCCGCCGTATCAGCCTGTGGACATTCAAGCTTCATGGTCCCCTCCTGTTTCAATTGTAGCAGTCCGCTGTACCAGATGAAGGCAGCACCTATTATGGTATGCCTATTATTAGTTAAATCAGGGCATTCAGAGGGGGGCCCATGCTACACGCATGCAAGGCTGGTCAAGCCAATAATGCAGATGTTCCTTCATCATTGGAGAGGATGCATGCATTACTTTGGTGACGGTATTTTCTGCAGGTCCTCAGACTAAGTTTACTCCCTACTATGTCTTTTCTGCCTGGCACACCTCCAATAAAGAGGGTAGAGAGTTGCTTCCCTCCGCTGCCTTTTCCCTGTCTCATGCCACACTTGTGCCTTCACAGCCTATAGCTGATTAATTAGACATGTATGTTATGAGCCAAAGATATGACTTTGCTCAGATTTGTTTGCTTTTAGATGGAAAAGAGAACTGAGCATGCAAAAATGCTCTAAACACTAGGTCATCCCATGAAAAGGAAGTTTACTCCTGTTTTTTACCCTCTGGAGGAGAAGTTCTACATACACCCTCCAGGGAACTTTTGGTGTTATTAGTAAAGAAACAATGGCAAAACCCCCTTGCAACCAATGTCAGCACCAGACCCCTATATGATAGGGAGGATAATCTGCTTTTTAAGTTTTGTCAATGTGTAATGGACATAATCTCCAGTAAACATTATTTGTTATAGCTTTACGGAAGTCAGCAAGGCAATGCTGATTTATGCCAATTGACAATCTGGACTGGGGGAAATTCTGATGTATATTGTGCGTATTCTCTATTTGTTATTTATGATGGTTATGTATTTTATTGGTTTTATAAAATTTCAAAATACCAATAAAAACAGAATTTTAAAAAAATTTGGGTGCCATCAAGTTGTTCTTTGGCAGCACTGTTTTTGCAATAAGATCAGATTGTACATTAATGATAATTTGCCTTTTATTGTATTTTTAACTGCCTTTTTATTATATGTATATTTATTATTGTGAAATGCCTTGGGATGACTTTGTCAAGAAAGGTGCCATACAGACAAAATTGTATTGATCTGATGATAAGCAGAACAACAATCAAAGAAGTGAGATATTTCCTAATAAACTTGCATATGGCAATACACTGTTAATGTTGGTTTTTAGCTTCACAATTTTACTGGCTAAAAGTTATGGAGATGACAAGTTACTACTCCCTGTTGGATCTTTGATTGACAACTTTACTTCCATCAGCCCTCTTCTGCAAACTGTGGTAGAAAGGTTTAATTGTGTTTGTAATTAATTGGATTTTAATCAGACTGTATAAAGAAATTGCAGAAGTTTTTTTTTTTTTTAAAAAAAGCGAAAAGCCCTCTTTTAAAATATTGCTAGGGATGCAGAAATATTCATTGCTACAACAGTCTGAATAGTGAATTAAAATGCATTCATGATTCAATACAAAATTGGTTAGATTAGTTAGCATTTGAAGAACAGTTTCATATATTCCAGAGGAAGGAGGGAAAAAAAAAAAAGAAAAAAAAAAAGAAAACCCCAAACATGAAGCTTAGTTTATTTTAAACCAACCGTCTATCGTGTTGAATTGAGCTCTCAAGAAAGGTATCTTCCGAGCCCTTTAAATTGCTTGCATTGAAACTCGTAAACATTCATTAATAATGTTCTATGGGAAATAATTTTCGGCTCCTTTTGCATAAAGTTGCAGCATCTATTGAAATAATATTTTGCCATATCAGAAAGATAAATCCTAATAAGGAAGGCAATTAAAGCCAAGTGGAGAAACAAAAACTTCCATAATGTTATCTCTAAGTACCAACTGGTAATGAATTGAATGCAGAAATCTATGTGGGAGTTCACAGTCTTTTCAGTGTCTTCGGGATCAGGATGAGTGGGTTGGCCCTTGTTCCCAGATTCACTACTTCTCTGCCTCTTCCGTCTCCCAAGTCCTCACTAAATCTGGGTCTGGAGAGTTTTATGCATGCAAAAAGGCTGACCTAAGGCTTTAACGCATCTGGGTAGGGAGACATTTGCATGCTCCAGCAATTATATTTAAAGCTATCAAAAAGAACAAGGGAAAAAAGGAAGCACAACCAAGAGTAACAAGTGCCTGGCAGAATCACTAGAAAAATAAGACTATGGGCTGAGTGCCAGCACCACCATTTAGGTGCCCCCGTCCTTTTTTTATGGGCCATCCTGTTGGGTCTGCTGAGATTTAAGGACTTGCAGTGACCGACCTATGAAACATTCAAACGGGGGAGAGTTGAGCCGAGGACTCTTGTTCAGGAGGTCTGCAGCCCTGTGTTACCTGTGCCATTTTCAGAGGCACTCTCCACAGCAAACTTGCGCTGGTCTAAGGGAACTGACAGCATAGCGATATCCGAACAGGACTAACTGAAGTGTTTGGATGTGGACAGATGACTGGATTAATCTCCTCAGGACAGTGAAATACCTCTTAATTTGTTTTCCCTCCTGCTGCTCTCCTTCTTTCTCTGTGCACCATAGCAGTGCAGTCTTGGATCCTCTACTTTTGTATCCCTCCTCTAGCTTTTGCTGCACCAAGCAACTTCTTAAGGCACAGTGTTTGTGGGAGAGGAAGCATTGAAGTAAATCATCACAGCCTCACTTCTGTGTATTTTCTGTCAATCAGTTCCGTCACTGCAGAGAAAAAAGTATAACGAAGTAATAGTAATAAATGTTAAAGGTCAGATCCTCAGAGAGTGATATGAGACGTAGTCTGATGCGGACTTAGGACTCTGCTTTTGCCACAGAGAAGCAAGGAAAAAGTCTTTTTTGATACACAGTGATGACACAGTTGCAGACATAATGAATTTCTTCTGCATAAATAATCTTTTTTTTTTTTTCTCTTTGGTTTTGGTTTTGGTTTGGGTTTTGTGGTTTTTTTCAGGACATATACGGAAGTGTGAGAGTCCTTGTTGAAGTTTTGTGCTGCTGCTTCCAAGCTGTTCTCCCTGTCACCTTCACTGCAAAGAAAGAATGACTCTTCTCCGAAGCATCCCCAGTAGTGTGTGCTTTAAGGTCACCTAGGAAAAGAGTTAGCTGTACATTAAGTTATACCTTGCTGATAACAAGATGGATTTGGAAAGTGATGAGAAATGACAGGGTACACATGTACATTAAACCAGATGACAGGAAATTGAAAACATTACTGTAACTTATTAAACATTGATTTTCAAGACATTCCTTGATATTGTTTGACGAAAACAAATGTTAACAGTAACAACAGCAGAAACAATGGGAAAGGAACGTGGTCTCAATTTGGAGCTGAGAGTGAGAAGCAAGATCAGAGAGGATAAGAGAACAACTCACGAAAATTGTGAGTCCAGACATTTAAGACACAACTAGAAAGTACCAAGATGTTATTAGAATAGAATAGAATAGAATAGAATAGAATAGAATAGAATAGAATAGAATAGAATAGAATAGAATAGAATAGAATCACAGAATCACGAATCATGTAATTTTCAGAGTTGGAAGGGACCTCTAGAGATCATCTAGTCCAACTCCCCTGCTGACACAGGAATGCCTACAGCACATTACTCAGGACTGCATCCAGGTGGGTCTGGAAAATCTCCAGAGAAGGGGACTCCACAACCTCCCTGGGCAGCCTGTTCCAGTGCTCTGGCACCCTCACCGTAAAGAAGTTTTTTCTTGTGTTTGAATGGAACTCCCTATGTTCCAGCTTGTGCCCGTTGCCCCTCATCCTGTCACTGGGAACCACTGAAAAGAGTCGGGCTCCATCCTCCTTCAACCCACCCTTTAGATCCTTCTAAGCAAGAAGAAGGTCTCCCCTCAGCCTTCTCTTCTCCAGGCTAAAGAGTCCCAGCTCTCTCAGCCTTTCCTCCTAAGGGAGGTGCTCCAATCCCCCAGTCATCTTTGTTGCCCTACGCTGGACTCTCTCCAGTAGTTCCCTGTCCCGCTTGAGCTGGGGAGCCCAGAACTGGACACAGTATTCCAGTTGTGGAGATGATATCCAGAATGAGTCACTCCATAACCTTCCCAGGGACAGAGGTGAGGCTAACCAGCCTGTAGTTCCCTGGGTCCTCCTTCTTGCCCTTTTTGAAGATTGGAGGGATGTCGGCCTTCTTGCAGTCCTCAGGCACCTCTCCTGTTCCCCATGACCTTCCAAAGATGATGGAGAGTGTTCTAGCAATAACATCTGCCAGCTCTCTCAGTACTTGCGGGTGCATCCCATCAGGGCCCAGGGACTTATGGGTGTCCAGCCTGTCCAAGTGGTCTCTAAGCCAGTCCTCCTCAACTGAGGGAAAGTCTTCCTCTCTCCAGACCTTTCCCCTTGCCTCCAGGGTCTTGGATTCATGAGGGACAGCTTTAGCAGTGAAGATCGAAGAAAAGAAGGCATTCAGTAACTCCGCCTTCTCTGTGTCTTCCACCACTAGGGTGCCCATCTCATTCATCAGTGGGCCTACATTCTCCCTAGTCTTCCTTTTTCTATTGATATACTGAAAGAATCTCTTCTTATTATCTTTAACCGCAGTGGCCAAGCTGGGTTCTGCTTGGGCTTTGGCCCTTCTCCTTTTCCCCCTGCATAGCTTCACTACATCTTGGTATTCCTCGTAAGTTGCCAACCCCCTTTTCAAAAGAATGTAAACTTTCCTTTTTGTTCCAGAATAGAATAGAATAGAATAGAATAGAATAGAATAATAGAATAGAATATTTCTGTTGGAAGGGACCTACAATGATCAGACCTACGCCTGACCAGTTCAGGGCTGATCAAGTTAAAGCATGGTGTTAAGGTCACTGCTCAAATGCCTCTGAAACGCTGACAGGCTTGGGGCATCAACAGCCTCTCTAGGAAGCCTGTTGCAGTGTTTGACCACCCACCTTATACTGAGGATCAGAGACTAAAAGTCCACAGAAAAATGAACAGTTAAGATATAACCTCTAATTTTAAACTCTGCTCTCGACTTTTAATTTTTTTTCAGAGATTTTGGATAGTTTTGGCTTAAATAGAGACATGCTACAGAGACTGAACTTTCCCAATTTACTGATGTAAAAATATGATCTGCCTTTATCAATTTTCTGAAGTTCATTTATGATTAACTTTGAAAAGTTTTCTGCAACTGAGCATTCTACAGCTCAGTCCTGTCCTGAACATTGATCCCAGCTCAGAGGGATGTTCAGAGTCCTGTCCAGGACCAGATACTGGTACTCACACTCCTGTTGATAAGCACTTTAAAAATTATTACATTTTAATTTCAGGTTTCATTTGAACACAAATTGGTTGAACTAATGCAAAAGGTTGCCAAGTCAAATATATTCATTGTAATGAAACTTTCTCCTGAAACCAGTCAGGAACAGATGCCTTCTGAAATAAGTCAATGTTAAACTTCACTGAAGATTTGGGTTTACACTCATTGAACAAATTAGTAATCTTCAGCAGCAAAGAGGAGTACCTACAAGATGACACGCAGTGGTTTAACTACATGAATGCAAGCAGGAGTGCAGTCACTGGTTGAATCCTGGGGAGGACGGCAGCGTTGCACAGGGAAGAAGCAGCATGGCGAGTGGAGGGGCTGTACGAGGTTAGGTCAGGTCACACGTGGTGACAGAGCAGAGTGGGCTCATAGTGACAACTATGACAGTACTAGGGTCTGGCTGTCTTGCTGTCGTTTGACACTGCACGTATTTAGGACCTCAGCTTCACACCAGGACTCATATATTGCCTCCTGGCAGCTGTTGTCTTATCCCTGTAAGAAATGGCACAATTCTTGGCCGCTCATGGCTGAACTTAAAATTATTGTCCCTATGGCGATTATAAATTAGAAAGGATCAGGATCGGGACCAATTTTCTCTTATTGAGGACTTACCACTAAACATTCTTGCTCCTCTGTGCCCACCCTAAAGCAGGGTGGCCTTGCTCATGCTGCCTCCCGGGAACAATCTCTTTCACTCTCTGCCTTTGAGCCCCTGCCTGGGCACTGCCTGGGAGAGTGCTGCTCAGCACGAGCCAAACCTATGCCATAAGCAAGAGAATAATTAAATGGTATAAATTATTACATGCCAGTGCTTAAGCCTATCTTTTGACTCCGTTTAGTTCATCAGTATAGGTGTAGTCTTTAGTGGCTGAATTGTACCTCCTTCAAATCTGTGTTAAATATGGACACGTTATTTCATTTATTTTATCTATACCACGCAGTAACGTTTCATTCTCCGATGCATACCTCTGCATACAGATTGGAACAGAAAATATCTTTTCAGGGAGGAGATTTGAAAGTACTAAATATATCACTAGAAGTGTAAGCTCTTCAACTGGTTAGAGATTTTTCATCAAAATATTTTTTAAACATCTGAGCTCTCAGATTCTTTGGTAGGAAACACTTGTCTGCATTTTTTTATGTGTCAGTGAAAACAAATAAAACAAAACAAAAAGATATGCAGTTATCATACCTGTTTCTTAAAAATCTGTTTTTTTAACTCTAGTATATGTTTCTTTTCTGTTTTTACTTTCTAGAAAGGCAACAACAATAGTCATAATATCACTATAATTTAAAATCAAAGAAATATTGTGAGCATTTGCTAAAACCATAGTCTTTTTCCCTGCATGTGGACTGCATAATCAGGGGTTTTGGGGTGTCTGAGTTCTCAGATATTTGTGGTGTTCCTGAATGTTACTGCTGGCTAGGGCATAAGAAAAGATAAAAAAGACAAAATACTTTCTTTTTTTAAGTATTTATTTTTCTCTCCTTTGGAATGATACCTGGCTCCATGGTGTAGTAGCATTCTTATTGTACTCGTAACAATCTGAGGATTCTTTGTCTCCATCGTAAGTGGCAACTTATGACATCTTCCACGCTGAAACTGCTGAGTTGCTGGCATATTGTTTCCTAGCTAAAATACACCTGAGAGTGAAATGGCAGCTAGGTAAGTCAAAAAGTGAGTAGATGTTTGCTGGCTTTTGTGGGTGACGCTGAGAGTACTGGTGCTCTGAAGCACTGGGCTCCTGGCACCAAATTTAATTGCAATGCAATTTGGAACATGTTCAGACACCACTCGTATCATTGCAAGTTCTACACATGCACATATTTTATGAAAGCCTTGCCTGGGGGTATTCAGCATAATGATACTTTGACCTAAAAAGTAAACCCTTTTATCCAGTAAAAAAGGTGAGATTTTTTTAATTTTTTTTTTTTTTTTATTCCCCTGTCATCATCCTGTTTGGGTAAAGGGAAGTTCCTGAGCTAGGTCTCCCAGTGCTTCATGAAATGCAGTATTTAATTCTTTCTTTAGTAGACAGGGGTGCAGCGAAATCTACTTACCTACCCAAGGCCCCACAGAAACATATTGCTAACATCCAGTGTTCCAAATCCCGAGAATCTGCTCCTGCTTTTGCGGTCAGTTAAAATTGCCTTAACTATTTTGACAGCGCCATCAGGCAAAACAGGCACTTCCTTCTGAGGAAGCACTTTCTGTAACTCTTTTATATTTCTTTATAGTTATAGCTATATGAAACAGCATACTGTCATCTCCAAGGACCTGTGATGGGGTTAGACATCGCCTGCAATAGTGGCTGAACTCGGTATAATAAATAAGATGACAAAGAGAATTGACACTGGATGCATCAAATGGTATTCAGAGGGAGTCTTCCGTACAAAGTGAATTCCTTCTGACAAAGGACATCTAGAAGTGTACGTTGGAAATTTCTTTGCTGCTGTATGAACAGGTGAGTTATGAAGTCCCTTACAGAAGCCTACTAGAGTGAGTCAATGATTAATCTCCATAACTAATGAAGTCATGCAGTTATTTCTATGCTAATGCAGATGTAATATAAAGTTGCGTGGCATGTTCAGTGGTGAGGAGTACATCTCATATTTGACATCAGTCCAGCAAGGCTCAGTTTCACCTCCAGGAAATTTTTTTAAGAAACAAAGAGGGGAACTGAATTTAAAAACCTTAGGAAAGAGCACAGCTGATGACTCTGACACCTCCCTGAAGTAATGAATTTCCCAATATGCATAAATCCCCTCTCGTTTAACTAATTACCAGCTTCACTGTTTTGTCTTATGTTGCTCAGTGCTTTGTTGAGTTTATAAGCTCAAAAGTCAGGCATATGCGTAAGTTCTTGCCCATTTGGTGTGGGCTACAGATTTGGGCCTGGATGAGTTTCTCCAATTGCAACGTGAGAGGAAGTTGTGAAGTCTCAACAGATATTTTTTGAAGAATAGGTTCCTCATCCTGTGACAAACAGCTTCTTGCAGTCAAAGCAGCCTGCGAGCCAATGCTAGATGCAGAATGGCTGCTCCAGCAGCCTACTTTACTGTGTCCTTATGCTACCAGCGTCGCGGCTTTGGGAAGCTCGCCGCGATACTTTGCCATAAGACCCAATATTCCATTTAGCACATTAAATCTTAAGGTCATTTGCAATATCTCCTTTTAGAGAGCTTTTGTTGTGTTCCAGTGCCACAACTGCTAAATAACACAACGAGGTAGTGTTTGGTGAGGAACTAAGACTGACGACAATTCAGAGATCCGTAAATGTCTTCCCATAACAACACCCTGAGCCACTCGAGGTACAGGCAGCAGAGATAACCCAGCTGGTGTGACTTGCTTTCCAAAACTATAACCCTAACACAATCCGGGGGGAGGGAGTAAAACAGATTTGTTACTAGTGTTGGACTTAGCCTCATCCACAAACAAAATGCCACGAAGCTGAGGCCAAGGAGATGAGGTCTGTCCAAAAGGAGGGGGAAAAAAAAAAAAAAAGGAAAAAAAAGCCTGCAGTGTGCAAGAGAAATCCGGAAAATCATTTCCTCTTTTGTTAGTAAACTATCCCTCATGGCTGCTAGTCCTGCTGCACCATCTGTTAGCTGCGTTAGTGACCTCGCAATGCAAGTGACAGTCATGTAAAACAAGCAATGGAAGCATTAGTAAAGTCAGCCATTTCCAAGGTAGTTTTTACTAATATATAGAAAGCAAGTATACAAACAGCATCCATTCCCCCTAGAGCCTTTGCGTGTTCTGGAGTACCTAACTTTGAACGAACACCTTTAAGGCTTGTGAAATATTCAGTTACCTTTTATTTTTCTCGGTTGTTTTCTATTTTATTGCCTCCCTTGGTTCTAGCCAGGACAGAAAAGAAATTGCTGAGGTATCTTGAGAAAGGCTCTTATTGTGGTATTTTTATGTCAACCAGAAGGATCAGAAATCTAATAAAAAGGCAGCTCTTACCAGTACTTTCAGCGGGGGGGGGGAAGGGTTTGCTGTATTTTTGAGTGTTCATACATCTCATTCGTGTTCATACACCACATTCAGACCTCAGCCACATGAGAGAGTTTGGGTGCTAAAAAATAACAACAGCAACAGCAACCAGAAATAATCAAAATAGTAATAATAATGATAATGCTGCTATGTTTTATAGATAGAGCCCATGCGGTCACATCAGATATGTTCCTGATAAGTACCCGGGCTGTGGGTCGTGCACCACACTGTTGAGAAGTGAGGAGGATCACGGGGAGGACTCAGGATTGCTGAGGTGCGGTGAAGTGAGGTGAACTGGATTACCAAAACCACAGTTTACCTCCAAGTGTTTACCTGAAACATTTAAACGTTATAATTTCATCCCATTTCTTGCATACCACTGACCACCCCCCCCATCCCTTTACTCCTCAGCACCATCTGAACCAGTAAATAAGCTCGACAGGTCCCAGTGGGGGCAAGCTCTGGCCTTGCTGAATTCAGACGTGTTTTTTTTTTAAACTGAGCCAACAGGGCAAGTTCATTGTTTTGTGTTGGTTTTTCCTCCTTTGTTTTTCCTGCCACAGATCATAACAAGGAAATGCTACACAATGGAAACATCTTTTCCTGATGGCACGATTTACATGACCTCAGCTGTGTGATAACAAAGAGACTCAACCTTATCCCAGCAATAGTAGACTCCTCCTAAGCAATGCGGCTGTACTGTCTCCAAACGAAACAAAAACCGTGCTTCGCCGCCGCATACAAAGTCTGTACGTACTCTGAAAGATGTGGTAGTCGTCAGATTCTTCCCCCTCTCCCATAGAAACAGAGTTAACTATGCCTTTGCCATCAGATGCTTTTTATTTCTCTGCGTGCAGTCACCCCGCAGTCCTCAGCGCCCCAGTTTGTACGCAGTTTACATTGTCTGCATAAATTTATCCTCATAATTCCTTCCTTTCATAGTTATCCTCTTCATTGAGCACGATGGAAATTGAGGCACAAAAGATGAAGTGACTTGTTCAAGGTCATTTAGGAGGTCTGGCAGAACCAGTAATAAAGAAATTCCTATGCTCCACATCTCTAAACTGTACGTTAAACACAAAACCTTAAAGCTGCTGTTCCTGTTCTTGTGTTTATAAATTAACAAGTACAGCACAACTGGGATATTATAAATGAGTTACACATTTACTGATTACTTAATTATAAAAGTAACAGCTCACCATGTTACATCTCTAACTAAAAGCAATAGAAAGGACAATCCATGTCATATCTGAGAGCAAAGACTTTGCTTTCCTTCTTTCCTCCTTCATATCTCTGCGAACTTTTTTCTTTTTTTTTCTTTTTCTTTTTCTTTTTTTTTTAAAACAAATTTGTAATCCATGTGGACAGGACAAAATTTCCAAAAAGTATAGATGGAAATTAGGCATTTTTATTGAAAGTCTAACACTAAACCCCCATCAGTGTCTGTGAAGATCTTCTTCCAAATGTCTTTGTAACGTTTGAGATAATGAAGATGTCACTGTAGATTTACAGGAAGATAGCATTCCGTGATGAACTTTATCTTAAAATAACTGTAAGCATAATTATCCAGCATAAATGAGCCTCCAGGGAATAAATTTTCTTGAAAGCGACTGCCCCTAGTCCTAGCACAAAAGCATCTTCGGCAGCCACAGTGTACTGGAAAAGGAATCAAGAATATGTCTTTCTTCTCTGTACCTGCCTTCAAAATATTAGTGTTTCGTGCAAATAATGGCTGCGGGTGCCAAAGGGTTATGTACAAAATGAGAATTCTTGCTTAAACAGCCCACTTTCACTTTCTTCCTTTTTTTTTTTCTGATTTTTATCTTCCTTCTGACACCAGGCAGACAATCAATCAACCAAATCAGAATGCCAGAGAGCTTCCAGCTCAGCACCATACATGGGAAAATGTCATAATTTCTTTAGGGAAAGGAAAAATTTAAGAAAGATCAGAAAAAAGAAAGTTAGATTCAAGGTAGATCTGGCTATTAGGACACTTCTCCTGCAGTAATTAATATATTTTAAAAGGAGGATATGAACCTGGATCACTGTACTGACATGTTCTGCTGCTGTTATTCTTGCTAAGCAAAGACAAACATCTCCAAAGGTTGGGAGAGGAGAAGCTCATTCTCACCCCACTCCTTTCAAACAAGGCCTGTGTACAGCCTGAAGAGTGGAAAGTTTCATATCAATTACCTTGCCTTTCATTTCACTTCTTTCCTGGGAACTAAATTACTGAGCAGGAGCTAAAGTTGCTCCTCGCTCTTGGAGATAAACGCTTTGACTGCCGCTTTCTGATGGCTGGTTCCCACAACCCTGCCAGTGCTTCGTTAAAAATAGTTAATAACAGACAACAGATGAGCTGGTGCTTGTTAGTTTTCTTGACTCACACTTATCAGGGCATATGAGAACAGGGGTGGATGGAAGCAGAAAAGCGTTCTCTGCCACACGTTGCCCATGGGATGGTCACTCCATTCATCACTTCACCAGTTCTCTTTTTGTAACATGAAGATATAAGCAGTCTTCCTCTGCATAAACTCCAAGTTCCTCAGGACGGTGACGAGTACAGTGCTCTTCAAGGGCTGGTCTGCAATGATGTTTCTGGATGCTGCTGCACTTTGTAAAATGAAGACCACAATATGTTGGAAACTGCAGTTAAAAAGACCCCTCTAGACGATGACATCTTGTCTTTGCAGCAGCTGCAGTGGAAGCTATTAGTGTTGAAAACTCAACAGCATTTATGTGTGAAGATAGAGAAGGTTATTGACTATTGACTTTCCCACCTTTTTTTTTTTATGAGGATTCATACGTTACGGGAAATAAACTTGATGTCTTGAACGCTACACTGGATTCAATCGAGATTCTTCTGCATAGCACCACTGGTGACAATCAAGCAGCAATCACCAATCAATTTGGTTTGTTTGGATATGTCAGCAATTTGTGAGGCAAACAGGGTTGCCAAGAGAAGAAGGTAAGGTAAATTTGCATGCATGTTGTTTGAATACAGATTTACAGAGTGGATAACAGGATATTATTAATAGAGGGGATGCAAAGTCTTACATTTCAACATCATTTTTTAAAATGAAGACGACCTCCTCCTTCTTAGATCAGAGGTGGGGAAATGAACCGGCGCTCCAAAGAAGCCAGTGTCACTGCAACTGTCTAAAGGGTCTGTACAGGTTTGGCATGCTGGTTTGCAGGGGAATTCAAATGAAAAATTAGTTCAGTCACAGTCTGTAAAAAGTGATCACACTGAAGCACCCATAATGAGAAAAGCTGTGCAATGGTCTGGGATTAAGTCTCTTTTAGGAGATTTTTTTTTTTTTGAGAGAGAAAATTTTGTGCACTGAAAGATTGACCATCTTCCTACCTTACCATTCACTCTGACACTAGCTTTCAAAAATAATAACCAGATTTTTAAAATGTTGAACTTTTCTGGCAACTGATTTTTGTCCTAGCAGAGAAGGTCATAGTTCACCTTCTGCATTCTTCTACCTTTCAGACATATGAGCTGATATAAATCAGTCATTGTCTTACAACTAGTGCAGTCTTTCCACACAAACCTGATGTTTCCTCTCATCTTATTTTAGCAAGATTTCTTCCCTTCTATGTTTCATAGTAAAATCAGAGAACGTGAGGTCAGAAAAGCTCCAAAGGTGACAAAAATCCTTCTGTGGTGGCTTCTTACCAGATCCATCTTGTTCAGTTAGCCTTGAATTGGTTGCTTTCCAACTCGGTAGTATCTCAGATGGCTGGGTGCCATCCTCAGCAGGTGTGAAATGAAGAAAGTGAACAAAATGAGATTGTCTTTGCTAATATTAAAGGCAGATACCAAGGAAGATTAAGCTTAAAGCTGTTGTGTTCATCAGAGGTTAGACTCCTGTATTTCCAATTCTGTTAGGTAGAACTTTACAAGATGTACTGCTGACCACAATGAGATTCTGGAAATATCTGGTATCTAAGCAAATATTTTCAGCCTATTAGTGAAACAGAACTTACCTGCTGTATAAAGATTCATCTCATTTAAGTTTCACTTACTAAAAGTTAGTCATCTGTTCTTACCTGGTCATCTTGTAGCAAATGGCAAGACGTAGGCACTCCCCTAAAAGGATCAGTCATCCCATTCGTTATTTAGGGATGGGATGAATTGCCTGTGTCTTCCCATTGATTCTACAGGTAGTACACATGGCTGCTTCAGACCAGACAATTTGCTTGTAGGTAGCTAAGCACAGCAGAGATGACTCTCATGTAATTATCATTTGATATAGTCGCTGCAGACCACTCTTCAGTGCACCAGACCGGTCCCTGAAGTCAGTGCGGCAGCCGTTAAAAGGCTGCTAGAGATGCAAAATGACATTTGTGGCAGGCTCACAAACACATCCCTACGGCTCGTCTTACGCAGCTTGAGCAAGTAGGTGTATCCCCCCATTCACCCTACATAGCCGTCAGACGTGCGCGCCCCCATGCCAGCCTTAGCGGCTTACTTAATTTAGTACTAGCGTTCCTCCGAATAAGCCTTCTTTTCACAGCCCTCATGTCAGCAAAAAGGGAAATAAAGTTCACGGGGTTTTTTGCTCGCTTATTTTTAATATATATTGATCCACACTGTTAAGATGACCAGCAACTGACAGATAGATCTTCTGAGGGTATGAGAAGCGCTATGATAAGATCTTTTACTTTTATTGTAACTCCTCCTTTGCTCGGGTTCAGTAAGGTTGAATGCCTGCTTGCTACAATCCTACTTATATTTTTAGGAGATCTCACTAAATTCTGGACAAATAGGTGAGATACAGTAAAACTGCTAACTGCACATTAACTCTGCTCCTCAAATGAAGTTTTTCGAGTCTGATAGTGCTATGGAATAGATTGGAGTATAAATCCTCATGTTTTGTGATATAACCCTACCATTTGCTGATGTAGACTGGGAAGAAATTTCCCCTCTGGGCAACAATTATCCATAAGGTTGGGAGCTTGGGAAATCAGGTATTATATGAGCTCTGGTCTTCTATTGTATCAGCTGTGAAAATCAAGAGAAGGGTAGTATTTGCTGTCAATCCCCTAAATGAGGTACAACCCACTAACAGATCAAAGCCCTGTAAAATGGTGAGCATTGGACATTATTTACTATTATAGATTTATACTATTGGCTGTCCATACTTTTATATGCCCTGGCCATCCAAAAGAAAAAAAAAAAAAGAAAAAAAAAAAAGAACATATGCAATTGGGAAAGAGAAAGCTATGAACTCAATGAGTTTTAAAAACTAGTTTATTAACACAGAAATGCTGTTATGCCAGGAAAATGTTGCTCATGCAGATGAAAGAACAACTGCAAAGCTGTATTTCTGCAGCACAGAAAAGCTACAGAGGTAGCTTGACAGGGGGAAGAAATTAGCCTATTAAAATATGTAAAGAAAATGAAGAAAATAAAGTGAAAATTTTGCATGTATAGTTATTTTCAATGTCCAGTCAGCATTGGTGGTAGAAGTCTGTATATTCTTTCCCCTTCGACGGTATTTTAGAATATTACAGTGTAGACAAGACCAGAGAAATCAGAGTATGGATATGTGAGAAGAATATAAATTACATGAGGTTGAGGTTGGGGAAAAAAAAAAAATCAAAACTCACACACTCAATTATCTGGCAAAAATAATAACAATTCGATGAAGTTATATAATAGCGCATGAGGAATTGATACCCTTGACCACCACCAAAAAGGTCTGAAAGAGATTTTTGAAGAGCAGCAAACGAGATGTGAAATTACAATGTCAAGAAAGTTCAGTGCAGTTTTGTTATTCATTAGCAGGTGTAGTATGTAACAGGTTAAAAAATGCTGTAACTCTTTCCCTTCCCACCCCACCAAAGACACAAACAAAGACCTCTACCCACCTTTCCCTGCGTGGGCAGAACAAATCCAGAACTCCACTTGTTCTCCCCAAGAACTCTTCAGATTAATACACTCATCTGTTTGTTCTCTATTACCTTGGAGACACAGAGTGGGTGTTAAATAACATTTTTATGTTTCTATTTAAAACAAATGGTAGTTTTCACTTTATGTTTAATAGAAAGAAAAAAAAAATCAGATAATTATTTAATATTTTGCTATTAAACCTTTTTTTTAATACAAAGTATATAAAAATGGTTGAAGTTGCAGCTTGATCATATTTTGTGATTTTCTGTCTATTTTCCTCATATAATTTTTTTGTTTTACTTCTAATTTTTGAAAATGTCTTCAGTTTCAGAAAAATGATACAGTAGCAAACCCAAGCTAAAATACAGTGTCTTGGTACTTTTAATTGTTCTAAATGTTGTCTGTGTCCAGAAAGTAATGAAGTGTTCATTATATTTGCCTGTTGGAGAGAAATGAGAAATTGGTGAAGTATTAAAATGTAAAAGACAGATTAAAAAAAAAGAAGGAAAGTAAAATGAAAATAAAAAAGGGAAAATAAAAGTTCAAACCATTTGTAATATTTGGGGAACTGAGGGGGAGAGGAAATGACATCCTAGCTGCTTTAACTAAAAGGTAAATATTCTATTTTTAAATAAAATTTTATAAAATAACATTTTGCAGATATTTATTTTTAGCAAATTTATTTTTCAGTATGAGGAAATAGTGTCAACCAAGTTGAACTCAATGTATTCATCAATAATTTTTGGAAAGCATAAAAATGGTAGGAAATGTATGTGCCTTTTCAAAGACACAGTAATAATGTTAAAATACATGAGGTGCAGATGTCATGTCTGTATTATTCTTTCGGGAGAAAAGAAAAAAAAGAAAATTACATTGCCATTACAAATTTCTGTAGAAAATCTTTTTGCTTGCATTAAAGTTTGTGGAAGTGGGTACACAGAATATTTCTAGTGAGTTTGATGGGAGCTGGACCAGGTTCACTTTAAGAAGTCTTTATTTTTATTTTTATTTTTATTTTTATTTTTATTTTTATTTTTATTTTTATTTTTATTATTACCTTGGTATAAGTAAACTTCCACTGCTATCATACTAATTCATCATCATTAGCAAGAGGACCATTCCAATCATAGCATCATACACTGAGGGTAAAATTTAACTCTAAAATTTTGTGATGTTATTAATGTTGCTGAATCTACTGTGGTAACGATCCCTAAATTGAAAACCTGAGTGGAAAATAAAATTTTAGCTGTAATTTATTTTTTATATCACTTGCCTGTCAGCAACCGGATGCAAATATTTATTTCAGCAGCTAACATTGATTACTAGTATTTCATTCATATGTATTTGTCTGATCGCTTGGCTGTTGAGCTGCTGTCTGTCCATTCATAAATAACAGCAAATAAAGAGACCCTGGAAACATTGTGATGCAACAAAGTCAATTGATTTTTTAAAATATGAAGTTCTTGCATTTGTTCACAGGTATATGGATTTGCTTGACTACCCTGCTTATAAAAACAGGCTATTGTTGATGCACAAAGAAACTACAATGAGAGGAGCGTGTCCATCATGTAACGAGTACGACATTTTCCTTCTGTAAGCACAACTACTCTGCCTTTATATATTTCTGTTCACATGCAATTAATAGATAATTTCACATTCTGAAATATAATAATGCTGTTCTCTAACTTTTTTTTTTTTTTT
>VFFE01008974.1:2292270-2305185 GCA_008921705.1 Burhinus oedicnemus
TTTTCCACTAAAAAAAAAAAACAAAACAGAAGCTAAATAAAGTAAAAAGCGAAATTAATCTCTATCTGAACTTTTGTGAAAAAAAATCCAGCTTGCAGATATAATTTATTATTTGTGGTTTTCTGATGTACAATAGAAAATGTATAGAGAAAAGAGTAATTTATGTTTCTCTGGAAAATTTCCTGGACAAACCTTGCCATATTTTTCAACATACATATTATAACATTATAGTGTAACCTTATAATTACAATTGAATGGATAACTGCGTGTTAAAAGATGAAAATCTGGGGATTTTTTTCTCGTTTTAAAACTTTATAAACCTATTTTAGCCTGATTTTATCTTAGGCTAATGAATTTCCTGTTTCTTATGTTTTTCCATGAAATTTTCAGAAGTAAATTTTTTATCTAGTTTAGGGAAAAAAAATGGAAAAAGTTGTGTCCTTTCCCCATGCTTCCCACAGAATTCTGAAAAAAACGAAATTATATAATGTAATTAAACAGTAATTACTGTAATACAGTAATATTAAGTATGCAATAAGGTGTTTGACTAGAGTTACATAGGGAACATTCTTTTTTTTTTTCTACTTTCCTAGTGCTTGAATTGTAATCTTGATATTACTTGACAGAAAGACAGATTATTGAGAATTTCAAAGCTGAATTACAATTCATAGAAGGATGAATATGACAAATATTTTTTAAAATAGTGCCTATATACATAGTAAGAGGTCAGTCTGTTATACAAAAGAATAAATCCCTGTATTCTCCATACAATTTTGTAACCAAAAAATGCTCCAAAGAAAAATTTTGTTTTCAAAGTCATCTGAAATGTACCAGCTCCAAATAGAAATCTGAAACCTACCTGCATTTACAACAAAACTCTGTTTGTAACAAAAAAAAATCTAACCACAGTGTTACAGGGGAAAATCATCTTTCATCCACAGGAAAGTGAGAACTGGTCAGTCTTTCAAAATCACCAAGGAAATGTGACGCGTTTTGTGTATTTGAGTAGGGTGTGAACTCCTTGTCTGGAGCTATCGAGCATGAAACGCGGATGCAGAGGTACCAGCATTGCAGAGCAGTGAATGGCCACTGGGATGTGGCTAAAAGCCCTTGGCCGTGGCTCGGTTAACTCATGAGTCGAAGGCAGCCTGAGAGCAAAGCCAAAAAAGCTGAACATCAGGAGCTCTGACAAAGTTTGACTCATTCAAATTTTCCTCCTCATGTTTGCTCTGGAGGGCCAAATAAGCCAAAGTTCACATCCACATTTGAATTTTTCTCTTGCATTTTTGGCTGAGTTGCACGGAATAAAATTAAGTGTTTCCCAACAAATAAAAATCCCTCTGTTTCCACAGGATAGGAGCTATCGAGATACAGCCACCAAGATATTCAAATTTACTGAATGTTGACTTTGTAAGCCCCCATTTAGTTGATAACACAACGGTGTGTGCAGCAGTCAACTTCTCCACAAATCACGTGTGCAGACGGTGGGTTTAGTTGCCGGTTGTGCCGCTGCAAACCTGCCCAGTTTTATCTTGGAGGTATAAGCATCTCAGAAAGTTTTATTCCTCTAACAGCAGATCTTTAATTAAATAGAATATTGTAAAATAAATAAATGCATCTGTAAACATGCTGGAGGGCAGAAGGACATGTTTTTATTTATACGATTTTAATAAAAGATATGTTTCTAGTTAAAACCCTGTGTGAGTAATCTAATATATAAAATGCACCACAAGAAAGCGGTGTCTGTATGCTACAGCTTTAACCAACTTCGCGATTTCATTTCAAAAAGATTATTGCCTCCTCCTTTTTATTCTTCTTCTCTTCTTCTTCTTCTTCTTCTTCTTCTTCTTCTTGCCTCTTCCCCCCTTTTTTTTAATCCTTTTGGGCAGAAGTTAATAAGCACAAGCTTTGCCTTCCTAGATCAGAAACAGGATTAGTCCAATGGGAGTCAAATCAGGCCATGGAGAGAAAGGTACAAAAAACCCCTTTGTGGACAAAGCAGAGAGGTTTGGGTTTTTTTCCACAGTTATTCTCTACCTATTGTCTCTAAGTTAGACATTGCCCTGACTTGAAAAAATACTCTTTAATATTCTTCCTACTAATTTCTGTCAGAGACATTTACTATTTTTCTGACAGTCCTTTAAAAACACCCTCTAGAGGATATATTAGCCATTTAAGTATCTAATAACTTTAAGAACTGCCTAAATCCTTGGTCCCATGACAATGAATCCCACTGTCTATTTGTACCGTGTGTGCAAAAGTGTTTTTCTTCATCAAGTTTGTTTTTAGTTAGCTCTGTTTTATTTAATGTCTCCATGGTCTTGATTACTGCCTGGAATAACATCTGGCTGCCTATTTCTGGCTTTTTCTGCGAAATGATCCTGCCGTACACCGTACTAGCATTTCACCTATGAAAAGCAGCATAAGAAACAACCGGAGTTGATTAAAGCCTCATATTTATGCTCAGCCCAAGGGACCAGGCACAGCATTTTCATTTTTTCCGCAAAACTTTGCAGTGCAAAGTCCTACAGAGGAGTACAGAGCTGGTGGTGGAGGGCGCTGGTGCAGGAACCACACAGACCCGTACGAGTTAAGACAAACCGCCTGCACACTTCGGGGTTCAGCTGGTTCTCCTGTAGTGTTTCACGTGTGCAGATGTGCTTCACACCAGAGCAGGACCAGGGCTGTCCCACTCAATACGTTATCGTGTCTGGCTTTGAGGAATTCACGATACACGGAGATGGCTGATTCTTTCTCCCATTAAATGTGTAGAAAAAAAAGCGTTTGGTTTCCTGTTCGTTCAAATATATCCCCCCTCTTCCTTTTTTTTTTTTTTTTCTTTTTTTAAACATTCAGAACTTTTTATGGAGATTGAAATTGCCCTTGCTTTCACTTACAAGACACAGCTTAGACTTATTTTTCCTGCTGTGAAAACAAAGGGTTATAACACTCCACAATCTTACCTGCAGCAGGAATGCCTAGCTTCCCTCTGCAATACCAAGCAGACCTTTCCCTAGGATCACATGCTATTTAAAGTGTTTCATTTCTCCTGGTACAAGCAGAAGCCTCATCAAAACTGTGAATTTCAGATAAGCTTTTATCAGACTTTTGCTGTAACCATCTCAGAAATGAGCTGTCATCAGCAAATTTAATCTGTCTCTGGCTGCTTTAATTGTTAACACCATTTCTGCCAAATCCTTCACAGTCCTCATAGCATGGAAAGTTTCTTTAAGACTTTTAATTCAGTCAGCAGAGATTGCACACAGTATTTATTTTTTTCATATTTATGACTTACGCGTTTAAAAAGGTGGAGGACCTTGATTGAACAGTTGAATTATGGAAATGCAACTGCCTCGCTAGTATTAAATACCGAGTCTGAAATGTGCAGCTGAGAGGGTTTTGGGAGAACCCTGCCAGCAAGAATAAAGCTCTGGAAGATATTTTACTTTATTTGGAGTGAGGATAAATAGAAGCAGATTTTCTTTAATGCTGTGCGTCATGGAATTTTATTGGTGCCTACAAATAATTGCAAAGGGGCCCCAATCTTAAGCGTGCTAAAGGACAAAAAAGATGGCCGTATGCTTAAAGTTGTTGCAGGAGGCCTCAGCAAAACTGGGTTGAATCTCTCACTTTGCCACGGGCTTTCTGTGTGACCTTGGGCAATTTACTTTGGCCTGAATTCCCAAAGGATTTGATGACATAACAACCTTTGGAGTCTGTGGGAATGAGGTGTCCAAGTGCTTGTGCATGGCTGACCCTGAGTGCCTGGTCCTACCCGCGAGCACTAATTACTACTGAATTTTATCTGCCGGTTGGTTGCCTATCCAGCAAGCACTGTGAGATCTTCCTACGCTTCCTCAGAGGCAGCCTCAAGTCTGACACTCCCGACTGGGGATTTTTTAGGTATCATCCGAAATTCTTTCTCTGTTAAGCTCTTCTCACAAACCATTTATCAATATGCTAAACGGCCTACATACTAACTAAACCGAAAGGGGTTTCTCTTCCTTTTCTCCAGTGAGTACCGTGCCAGCGAACTCATAAATCTGGAGCTAACTGGATGATGTGTACTGCACAACTAGGTGAACAGAGTATGCCTACATATACATGTAGCAGTAAGGGACTATGATTACAGCTCTAGACCTTCCTGACGTAACACACCTTTCTGCTTAGGCATTCATAGCACCTAAAACATTGCTTCGCTATAACGGCAACTACAAAACCTTCCTAGGCAACCTGTTCCAAATGCGGTTAAGCCCTGGAATAAGACTTCTTGAATTGTTATCCCTGTACAATTTTAAAGTTAAACAAGTATATCCCAAAAATGTAAAATATAATATCTTTGACTGGAAAAGGAATGGCTATATGTCAGTATTAGTAAATCTGTGATTCATGGACAGCAGTGGTTCATTACGCACCAATAAGCAGTCCTAGCTGATGACTATAGTCAGCATGTGGTGGGAAACTATAAAACAATAGAATTATATTTATCTAATTCCAAAGAACTAATTTGCTGAGTCTGGCCTCTTTCTCTTTATTATTTCAAATGGTTCGCATTTGTATTTCTTTATTTTTGTGAAACTTGTTTTCCTATATGACGATCTTGCAGAGTCCACGGTAATTTGTTTTTACTTTGAATGTGTGCTTGTTCATTTGGTTGTTTGCTTTGGATAATTACATCCCTCCTGCCATATCATTCCCTTTTGTAAACTATGGGAGTTACTAATACAGCATGATTTGCAAATTCAGATTATTCTAAATGAATATGCAATTTGAAATTCACTTTGTGCAATTTCAAGCATCCAAGTTTATAATATGCTTTTGCATTCGTGCCAATAAAGATCAAATCTGAATGCTCAAAAAAGTGAAGACAAAAGGATATTTCTTCAATTCTCCCATCTGATTGGAGCCTTTTATTTTGATCCTCAGTGACAGCTGTGTCTGATCTTGCCCCTAGTTTTATGGCTCTAACAGGATTTCTCTTGTTGAGGAGTTTGAGACTGGCAAAGCTCTCCCAGCTTGGTTAAGGCAAGCTCTACAAGTCTAAGAATTGAAAGGCAAAATCAAGAATTTTCTATTCTGACCCATTTAGAAATGTAAAAATTCAAGGCAAAAATGAACAAAATGAAAATTAGCATTTCATCTACATCTTTTTGTTCTCCTGGAACATATGTGACTTCGCACTTACTCTGAAAGTCAAAGGAACTTTGTCTTCAAATCCAGCGGATGAAGGGAATGTCCTAGGCACCACTGATGAAATCAGCCATCATTTCTGTCCTAGCAGGAAATTACTCCTATTCCAAAAGTAGTTCATGCCTTCACCTCTCCACTATATCCAGCAAGATGTTAGGATATCTAGGCTCTAGTGGAATCTCATAATCCCTGCTAGGCAGTAAACATGTAGCGTGCAACCTATCAAATTCATGAGTCGGTGTGTTATGAATTCAGTCACAGGATGCCTCTTTTCTCAGAACATACAAATATTGAGACACACAATTTAAGCAACTGATACACTATGTGTGGTTGAAAAGATGGAATAAATTCCACTGCAAAATTTCCTCAAAGGAGAAAAGTATCAACAGTTAATAAAGTCCCAAAGGAAGTCATGTCCAATGAGTGGTTTTAGTAAATTGTGAAAATTCCCCAGAGGAACTGCCTAGGGAGTCATTAACATGATGATGGTACATTTTTCTCACATATAAGAATGGACCCAACAGGGATTCTTGATGTCACAACAATCTCTTATTGATATCTCTATATTAAAAAATTTTGAGTGGAAACCTGCTCACTGTACCTAAACTGCCTCATTCAATACCAAAGTCAATAGGAGTCCCTTCATGACTTCTCCAGGATGTTACTCAGAACCATAATGCTGCATGACATACCCTCTCATGCCTCTTCTGTTCCTTCCAACTCACCTGCCCAATTGCCTAGGCATCGTGGAATATTGGAAATGCTTTTGTGGCATTCCTTACATATTTGCATGAAACCCTACACAGTCAGATCTGGGAATTCTGGGGCTGTCTCTGTCTCCTAGCAGAGAAAATAATGGATAAGCCCAAAGACAGCCAAACAGGGTGACAAATATGTATTCAAGACAGAAATCTATATTATAGTTGGAAGGAGAAAGAACTAAAATAACTTGTGGCATAACCAGTGTTCTGCCTCCAGGTCCTGATTTCCCAAATCATCCAGACTGGGAAGCTGGCCAGGCCCACCATGATTTCAGTCCTGCTGGATTGCCTGTTTTCCTTCTGTGAAAATCAGTGCACAGAAGGGAAGGAAGTGAGTGAAAACACTGGTACAAATTCAGGTCTTGTTCCAACCGAGAGGCAAACCACAGCCAAGATGTACGTCCTTACCCAGGCCACCTTGTAGAGACAGAGCCTGTGTGTACCAAACGTACTGCTCATATCAAAAGGCTTTATGTCACTGATGACAATAGCCCTTGTAAACCCTGTATGTGAAGAGCTACAATGTATTGAAACACACTGCAAAAATAAGAATTCATAAAATGTAAGGCCAGCGGGGTGTGTTATAATCTCTGGAATAATGCTGGCTAGGGGACTTTCTGACTTTGATCCTGTTCCAAGTCCAAGAGCACATCTTTCTATAGACAAAACAGAAAACAGCTAATCTCCATTTAAAGATCTTCACTGAATGAGAATCCACTAGAACCTTAAGCTGCTCTGTTGATTAATTAGCCTCATTGTGTGCTTTTAGACCCTATTTCTTATGTGAATTGGTTTCAAAGAATGAAGTTACACAAGCTAGACAGCAGAGTCTTCTCCAGCATGAAACACGTTTTCACTTTCTCAAGACCGTTCCCTCTTACAGAGCAGGATAGGAGCACCAAAGCCCTCCTTAACTCAGAAGAAGTCCCAGATGTCCTGCACCTCATGCACTGGCAGATCATCAGGCGCAATATTGGCATTTAACCACTGAATTGCCACTTCTTTCCCTTCTAAAGATATTTATCTCTTAGCTTGTAAGATGATAATGCAAGCAATGAAACATTAAAGGAAAGAAAATCTAAGAAAAGCAATTATTTAATGGTGTTATTTCTAAATAAAATCTTATTCTACGGATTTCAGCTTTCTATTTTTATAAACATGTTGGCTGCCTATAACTTATTTTACCACAATAGCCAGTCAGTCCTTGGTGACTTTATTCTATTCTGTTCTTTTTTGAGTCCCATCTTCCTGGTTTTTGTTTTCTGGTGTTTTCTTTTTTTTTTTCTCTAGACAATGCAACTCAAAAGTTTGTATGCGTCTCCTTGACAGATACAAACATTATTCCCATTGTGTCCTTTCTGAATGAAAAATTTAAAGTGTGGAGCTGGCATTGGAAGATTGACTGGATTCTAAATGAACTTCCTGATACCAAATGTAAAACTAGAGGGAACAGTGCACCAGTAATGAAGTGAAATACAAGGTTAAGTATCGGAAACTAATTAGTGAGTTCATCAGCAACAACTCTTTGATGGTCTGAACTGCTTCCAGAAAGATAAGGATACATTGTTTGAGAAAACAATTAAATCCCTTCCCATACTTGCATAGAATTATTTCATATTCACATGCAAATCCAAAGACATGGATACACTCAAAATACTAATGCTGTATATATCCATAGACTGTGTTTCTCCTCTTGTTTACACCGGTATGAATGAGAGGTAAATTAACAAGAGGTCTACAATATAAAACTGCTCAAATGCTAAGGAAATTCTGACCACCTATCTCTGTCTTTCATCATCCTTATTATCATCAGTAACTATACATTTGCTATGTACAGATCCTCATTGTTTCGGATATTGCATGAACACATAACCAGGCTCAGAATCTTTTACCTGAAGAATTCAGTCGCCCATACAAACAGGTGGACAGACAGACTATCCATCATTTTTCTACCGATCCAAACTAACTTTCATTCTATAACAGTGTGACTCCACTGTAGTTTCCAATGTTTTACACAATAAGCTCCATTCCTGTTGTGTTAGTGGTAAAGGATAGGAATCCAAATCCAAATCCAGATTCTCCATTGGGGATTCATTGTGTGTTCAGGAATGAATAGCCTGTATAGAGCAAGTAGGACCAGGTCCTTTCTCCCCCTCTCCAATTAAACCTGTTGGCTCAACCCACTCATTGAGGAAGCAGGCTGACAATAAGAAATTTAGTTGATTTTCTGGAGATCAGTGCATGTTAGAGATGCTTCCAGGCTGTTCTACCCTCCATCTTTATCTGGAACCCCAGCGCAGGTAAGATTGAGGTACTGAACTGGAGTTTGGAGTACCCAGGATCCCTGCCATCATGATGATCCTTGCCATGCAGGGACAGATATCCCAGCAGGAGTTACTGCTGCTTCAGGCTAATGCTAATAGTGCTGACTATGTGCCTGCGGCAGCACACGCTCCTGCAGAGCCCCTGCCACAGCCATCACCGCACAGCAGCAGGGGCCGCAGCCGCCAGGCTCCTGCCCTCACTGAAGTCACTGGGAATTTACTCCCCAGCTGGTTTTCCTCTCTTGGTTTAGGAGGATGCGCAGACTCGTTCAGGTCACCTTCTCTTGCAGCCTGCTATTCTACACCGCTTTGCCTTTCTGCATTTCCTCCCCAGGATGGGACCCACGTTTCACCGACTCACCTCTCTGGTGCCACTCAGATAGCGTAGGCTGGGATGTGAGCATAGAATGGTCTCAAATTCTTCCTTTCAGAGAATAATGGGCTGTAGAAAAGGGTTTATTGTTCCTGGGATAATGCTATGTGATGACTAAATTTGGTGAGGAAATGGCCATCCAAGCATTACTGTAATAACGCAAGCACTCATTTATTTATCCTTTGATGAGGTTCCAAAGAGCCTAATCAAGTTAGAGAGTCTTTATTGTTACTTTTCCTAGGCAGGATTTTGACAACTTATTTGATGTTTAAAGCTGAATGCTTTAACTATTAGTTTGGGTTTTATTTTGTATTTTTTGACTCAGTGAAAAATGACACTGACTATAGCCACGATTCCGATCTGCAACACATGCTGAAAAAATTGTATAGTTTTCTTGCGCCCTCTTCACACCGAAGTAATCAAGATGGGAGACTGTATCTGGGGGTAAGGCTGGGATTTATATTGGCTGAGTGTAGTGGGTTCAAGAGTCTAAGTAAGCTGACACTCTTGTACAAGTTCACGTTCAAAGTTCCCTATATATTCAGTATGAAGAAACATGCACCAGCAGGGGAGGATTACAACATTAAATATTAAATGTCTAAAGTAGCAAATAGCAGGAATCTTCTCTGCTTTGTCCATCTTTCCTCCCAGTCCCATACCACGTTCTTCTGGGAATCAGAATTAGAGGCCCAGACGCTAGGAGTCAGAAGAAAATTATACAGCACAAGAAAACAGGTTTTGGAGTCAATTTCTGAAGGAGTAGTGGTGTTCCACATGGTTTCTTCCCTTTCCAGAGGAGCTCAGTTGAAGACAGCCCAACATAATTCATGGGAATTTACTCATTAGGCTGGCTAGTAAAAAAATCACTAAGACTAGAAGAAGTTCCTGAACAAATATGTCTCTGAGTTGCAAAGATTCTGAATCAGTGCCCTCAGGGCACATCTTCCCTGTAGGGCTGTGTCACAGTGCACTGTTTTATCTATATTTTGTGAAAAGCTCAAGGGTTACTTTACCCCCTTTCATATATTGGAAACAATACTTTTTCCATGACTACATGTATCAGTAAAGTCAATACAATCTGGGTGCAGTTTCCTGAATTTCTCTATTAGGCCTTGAGCTGATTCCAAGCGAGGAGCCTCTCAGACCACCTCAGGTGCTGAAACTTTCTAACATATTTCAGTGCACTGATCAATAGGGTTCTTTTTCCCTTCCTAGCCACACAAGCTGCACAAGGTGAAAAAAATGCCACTGAATTAATATTTATTTTGCAACATAAAAGAGCCCAGCACTATCTACAAATGTTCTAATTAATTGGGATTAATTTCATGTGCAAAGTTTGGCTCTGAAGGTGTTGATGGAGTAATACATCAAAGAGGCTTCACCTCTGTAAAAAATCAATGCTAAAGTAACCTTGATTACTGTCTCTGTTGATGTCACACATAACACTAATCAGTCATGGTTTGCACTGAACACTATTATGAACAAATATTATTTGTCCTCTTATTGGCATTTTTGAGACCCTGGGATAATACTTGCTGCAGCTCTCTAAGAGGAGGTTTTCACCTTAGGGAAATTGTACAGATTGTTCAGGAGCACATGGTCCGAGAGAAAAATTGAATGAATCTGAAAATCGAAAATAAGGAGACATACACTGCTGTGGAACAAGGAGACCCTTGTCTCCTTCCTCCCTTTCCTCTCTTCCTTCCCTCCCTGTCTCCTTCCCTGCCTCTCTTCTTCCTTTTCATCTTTGATCTCTTTCTCTTCTCTCTCTCTTTCCTTTTCTTGTGCTTTTCTTCCCCTTTTCTTTCCCTCTCTTCTCACTTTCTCACCCCCAACTCAACTAGAAAGTACATTTGAAACACTGGCAGATTTCAGGAGGGAATGCTTTGCGGTACAAGAAGGGGATCTCTAGAGATGCTGGGTCTGAGATACCTGACCTGTGAGGTATCTAAACCTAATACAACCAAACAAAACCTCCCAGTGAAAGCACCTAGCTCACCTTTAATAAGGCTCACTATCGATTTTTGTGATTGCTACTTTTATTCTTCAGAGCAAGCAAACATCTGCCACCCAGCTCCTGCCCTCCTGCCCCCTCCTTTTTGATTATTCTTAATACTTTTCAGGCCCTTAGGAGTCCCTCCTCTCACCCCTCAAGTTCCTGTAACCGATTCAGTCCCATTTATTTCAGTGTGGTGAGTTCATGCCGCTTCAAGCACCCCCTGAAAACAATTTCTGTAGTTATATTGGCTTCAGGGCATCTTGGATCAAGCTTTCCAATACTATCAGGAATGGATCCACATCTTACCTTGGGTCTGCACAAGGCGTCTCTTGACTGAGATTGTATTTAAGTGACAGTTTTCCCTCCCTGGTCCTTCTTGTCTCGGCAGGGACCCTGACCAGACAGGAGGGCTGAAGCCACGTGATGGTACCATCACTCTGTGGTTTGTCCTACGGTCCTGTTCCCTTGGTTGTCCGCACTGAAGAGTGGTGTGGCTACTTCCATGACTTCTCCTCCTCCTTGCAAAAAACTGGATAGGGAGGGGGGCAGTCCCAGGTGTCCTTCCAGCACAGGTTCAAGCTTAAATAAAATGCACATGAGGAGCAGGATTCCAAAACAAATCTACTGTTATGTAAGGAAATCCTCAGTGGATCAAAGTTATAACTAAGTTATTCCGCCTCTACTCACATCCCATCTTCCTTTTTTTTCCCCCACATATTCTCTGCATACATTCCCCCAGGGATAAAACCCAGTTTATGCATTTTTGTCATGAGAACAAATGACAGAGGAGAGAAGTTTACGACGGCTTCTTATGTATTTCTAGTTTAGACAGAATAAATTAGCTCAAGACAGAAAAATATCTTAAGATGCTTCTGTCACAGAAACAGTGAAGCATGACTTATGGATTTCAGCTGATGGAAAATATGTTAAAAAATTCCTCCCCATTTTTAGATACAGTCTGAATAGCAAGTGTTTATTTACCAGTTGGAAAATGGGGCTTTAGATCTCCTATACTGGTTCTGCTTAGTATAGCAGATGGTACCCCTATCGTGCAACACTGTTTTCAAAGCCACATTGAGACAACCTCCTTATTTCAATCCATGCTACATCTGTCCCTGAATAGGACGAACTAACCACAAACATGCAAAGAATAAAAAAAAATCTTATACCAAAACTGATTGGTTATGAAAAACGTATGCACTCAAAATGTGCCGGATTCCTTTATTTAGAATGAAGGATGTCATTACAGTCTCTTATTTGGTCAAGTACCCTTTCTTGGTGGGGAGGAAAGGGTTATTTTTCACATTTAATTTTGAGTTGTGAACTACGGTCGTTTCCCTTGCCTTTGTCAAAACACTAGACAGCAGTGGGGGAAAAACAAGGGATAGTAAAGGTAGGGGAAATAAAGCGCTTGTTGATGTTCTCAGGATCCAAGGCGACTGGTCAGTCACGGATGGATGCTTTGGGCTGGCAGCCTGGCCACAGCAGATGTTGCTCTGGACCCTGGCTCACTTCCCAGGTCTGGGATGTCATCTGGCTTACCTAGTCAGGCCCCTTTTCTTTACCAGTCTTTTTAAGACTGGGCAGCACTAGACAGGCTGTCTCCCCTCATCATGCTGATAACCGTGCAGTGCAGTAGATCCCAGAGTCGGGTGAAAAGCAAAGAAAAACACAAATACAAACACACACTCAAAAAAAAAGAGTAAAATGGTTGTGAAGGACTCAGAAAAGAAGGAAAGAGAAAGTTCAGTTCTTTGTTGATTCAGTGGTAAATATCCATACTGTGTCACTGAAGATACAACGTTTATGAAGATGTGGTGATGCATGAGGCTAAGAGTGACCTGCAAAAACAGAAATTTTATTTTGGCCCATCCAAGGGAATTTTCCGTATTCCTCTAATGCATGCATTTTTGCAAGATGTCAGTGAATAGATGAGCTCTCAAAATTAAAAACACTACCCGATATTTTAATTTTAGTTTAATTATTTATCTTTTTTGATTTTTTGATTGGTCATTTGTTTGTTCTAGTCTTCCAATTTCCCTTCTGCATTTGTTGTCAGACCCTCACCCCCACCCCACCCCCATTTGTTAGGATAAGAGAATTTACTGCTTTTTAACTTTAATGCTCTTTTGTGACAGATACGATTACTTTCAGGGAGGCCTGTTGAACCACCAGTGTTACAACACCTTCTCTATTGTGCCAGTGCTTGATTGATCCCTTGATTGCTTTGGGATCAATTAAAATTGTTTTGCTTCCTTTCCCTGGGCA
>VFFE01008974.1:2306708-2321006 GCA_008921705.1 Burhinus oedicnemus
CCCCCAGTCATCTTTGTTGCCCTATGCTGGACTCTCTCCAGTAGTTCCCTGTCCCGCTTGAGCTGGGGAGCCCAGAACTGGACACAGTATTCCAGTTGTGGCCTCACCAGTGCTGAGTAGAGGGGGAGAATGACCTCCCTCGACCTACTGGCCACACTCTTCCCTATGCAGCCCAGGATTCCATTGGCCTTCCTGGCGACAAGGGCACATTGCTGGCTCATGGATAATTTACTGTCTACCAGGACCCCCAGACCCTTCTCCTCAGAACTGCTTTCCAGCAGGTCCACCTCTAGCCTATATTGGTGCCTAGCATGCACCACCCAAACTCTGCAAACAGAGGGATGACTGAGAGATGGCTCTACTTGAGTGTCCACAATAAACACGCAGGAATTGCCTGCCTCTTGGAGGCATCTGAAGAGTTAACAGCATGCAGCTCGGGCTTCAGGCAAATGCGACTTCCACCCCGCTGCAGCATATTGGTCAGACACATGCCCCCTGCTCTCCCTTAAAACTACAGAGACATGACATTTTAACTTGAACAAGCTAGCTGTCCATAGAAAATAACACCATGACAACTGTCTGTTGAAGCTGCCTCCCTGGGTGTGAGATCCTTATCGCCTGAGCATACATCATCACTTAACAAAACAAATGTGCTTCAGAAGCTGGTGGGGTTTTAGCACAACTTTGAAACTCTTTTCTTTGCGGAGCTCGCTATGAACTGCCTGCTGATAGGTGTTATTTAAAATGCTGGTGACATCGAGATAGAAAGGCTATAGTTACTGTTGAAGCCACAAATGGGAAAAGAAAGGAATGTGAAAATTCAACTTAACTGTTATCGTGTAGGACTCGTGTGGTTCTCTTGTGTGTGAATGTGCTTTTTGTTTGTCTTTGCATTATTACCTGTAAATAACAGAGGTTTCTTTCTTTCTTTTCTAGTTCTTTTCCATCAGCAGGATGCTATTCAGTCCTTCGGAACAATGAAGGGTCTGAACCTGGAAATGTGCACAAGAACTTAACTTTAATACTCAGGGGAATAGTCCCACTGAAAGCAATAGAAGTAGTTATTACTTGATCGTGAGTTCTACTGAGATACATTTCTTTCAAAATGATAATTCATTCCCTGATCATTTCACTCATCAAAACAATGTTAGACAGAGCTTTAAAATTAACATTTAAATAAACAGAAATAAAGATTTTGCATTGCTGCTTTCGAAACCACAAAAAATTAGAGCAACTTTGAGATAGAAAAGAAAAAATAAAACAGCGTATTGTGGGCATGAAATTTCTTTTGAATCTGGCCCTTTAACAGATTTTGTTTGTCCTTCTAACTCGCAGTAGATACAGTGTACAGCTTTCATTGTGAAATTAAATTCACAATGTTTCATGCAACATGATTATTCCTTTGCCACCAACTAATTATCTAAAAAACAAAACAGAACAATAAAATATATGAATTATTGCAGAACACTCATGGCAGCTGCTTGCACTTTTGCAAGTTTCATTTTATTTAAGTCATTTTCTTCTCTCAGCATTTTTTAAGTTATTGAGGGATTTTTTTTAAAGTTTTGCTTTGTTTTAGAACATTTTTATGCATATACATAAACATAAATAAATATGTGTGTATATGCAAATAGGTATACATACACGTATCATACATCCACACTTTTCATGTGAGATGCAGGAACTGAACATAGAGTAGTGACTGAATATTTTTTAACCTAAACCATCCTGTAAAAAACATATTTCAATAAGACTACCAAAATTTAATATTCTGGAACAGTAACTAATGTTGTAGGAAGGAAATGATAGATAACACATGCAAATATTGATATACCATAGTTACTTAATTCCTGCCTAATTACTAAAAAGATTTATAGGATCGTGGGATCGTAGCTATAAACCTTATGGTTTCCTTGGCAAAAGTTCAGCTGATTAGTTTAAGAGAGAAATGACTTACAGACAACTGGTTTCCTGACTTCAGTGGGATCAGATGGAAATTCTGATCTCCAGAGGATCATCCAATCAAGTGAACAGCTAGAGGAATATTGATGGCCACAATCAAGAGGATTACCTCCATACTTCGAGTTATAGATATGTACAAGTATTTTGTTAACCGCGGCCTTCAAAACCAGACAGACATAGGAAAATATATCTGTATGCAAATTGTGCTTCCTGCTTTAAGTTGCTAATCATGGTCATTTTTGTTGTAATTGTATGTTTCCCCATGTGGAAAAATGTTACTGTGGTGCACTGAATAAGCAGCATAACCAATTTTGTGTCGCCTTAACAACAGGCTTACCATTCATTAAACATAGTAAGGCTAGTCCAAAGAGAGATAACAAGCCAGCTGTCTCAGTAGCTTCCAAATACCTTGCCATCACCCAAAATAAATTTTAGCATGCTCTTGGCCACTCTAATGACCATGGCCCCAGCTCTTTACTGTAGATTTACATCAATAATGCAAGTGCAAAACTGAATGTCATGTTGGTGTGATATATCATCTGAGCAAAATGGAAGCAGACTGCACCTATTTTGCAGAGGACCTAAGAATGACAAAAACTGCAAAGTCCTGGATTGGATCATAGCTGATGGCAGGTGAGAGTCTCAGTCTTTTAACAACTGCCAGGTTCTAACAAGGACACCTTTGTCCGCTCATCTCAGTAGAACTGGTTAAAGGTTGATTCCAAATGCATTTTGCCATTTGAACTTTAACGTTGCATTTACAAAAAAATCAATCTGCGTCTACAAAGAAGAAGGAAGCATTTACAAATATAGAATCCCACATAGTGCTTTACCAACAGCTACTTCATTATTTACTTCTTGCAAGGCACTCCAAAAATAGCTCGCTCCATTCTTTAGACCCCCCGCACTAGAGTAATCTGCAGTACAGTCACTATTCCAAACATCTGCTATTTTTTCTGTCTTTTTCTTTTTCTTCTTTTCTTTATACAAAGCTGCACTTGGTGGATTTCAGCTGCTATCCAGTTATTTGGCAAAAAGATGTGAGAATCCAGCTTCTTATGGGCTTTCAGTATGTGTGGGATCGAGGTAGCACAGCAGTTCCCTCCTTTTTCTGAGACTGCTGCCGCAGCAGCTCCAACAACAAAAATGCACAGTCGGCGGTTTCTTTATTTTCATCTTTGTAGCGCTCTTGGCACAGAATTCTGGAATGGATAAATTAAAATGGTGTCTGCCTAATCCCTCTGAGAGATTTGATTGCAACTTAGACTGTAGCGTTTTCCTTGAACAGGCTTAAAAAATGCTAAGTTTCTGAGCTGGATCCTCATTTTAGTGTAATCAGTTTTAATATGTAACATATAGAATGTGTTCTTTAAGCTCTAAGGTAGAAGTTATGCAGCAAAGTAGTTCACCTGGTGACGTATGACAGACACACGTGCATTCCATACAGGAACACACAACAAAGGGCTTTATTTCATGTTGCATTTGCTTTTAATAAGATCACCTAAGAGAGCCCAAGAAACTTTGTATGTCATGTCTGAGAATTTTTCTTTCTTTATTTCTTAAGTGAAAAGACCTTTGCTGTGCTTCTGCATTCAAAAACCACACTTCACAGCGAAAGCATGTCAGATAGATGGTCCTGGAGAATTAAGTTTTCTGTATATAGAAATGGTATGTAACAAAAAGTAGTCCTTGTTATCAGTGCTGCAATCCTGACAAGAAGACACCGCTTCCAAATTTAAAAGATGGCCCATTCTCTTTAGAAACTGGGTCTTTGAAACTTCTGTATCAATTATGAGTTTGGCAGCTTCTTTTAAAAGGGTGTAGATACTCTGCCATTAAACCCCGGTCAAAGATAATCACAATGTTTAAATAATTAGTTCAGAGAGTACCAGAGCTAATAAATACCTGCTTCCAGCTTTTCTTCTTTTTCTCTCCCTTACTTTCACCATGTGAATTCTCTGATGTTTAATAAAGTATGAGCATCTGAGGGTTTCACTAAGGGGAGCATGACAACAGTGTCTTTTCAAGCTGTATGTTTTCCCAGCATAAACAGCATTGTAGCAGCATATGACAGAATGTCTTTGAAACCTTTATTTTTCTGACGAATTTGGAGGAAATCAGCCAATTTTATAAAAATATATTGCTGATGGACAGAAAGGAAATGTATATATTTGATGCCGACGCACACAAAACATGATTATTCAGCACAGAAAATAAAATTCCAAATGTGATTAAACCAGCTGCAGACATCTACATAACTGATGTATGTGGCTGAACCCATTAAAAAAAAGGAAAAGAGTTATTTGAGAGAAAACACTGATTTTAGGAGGGGAGGAATGTCGCTCTCCTTGTCCCGTTTTCTCTCCACTGGCTATAAAGAGGGCCAAGGAGGTCTCATTCAGATGTTGATTCTCCACTATGTTTAGGCAGATGGATAGTACCCTTTCAGTCTCCTTGACCTAACCCATCCAGCAGTACCTCTGCTTTGTATTGAGAAAAAGCACTTTTACTTTCTAAGATATTATGCCTACGATGTTTCAGCTAATCT
The DNA here is from genome assembly GCA_008921705.1 of Burhinus oedicnemus. Taxonomy (NCBI): domain Eukaryota; kingdom Metazoa; phylum Chordata; class Aves; order Charadriiformes; family Burhinidae; genus Burhinus; species Burhinus oedicnemus. The sequence continues at coordinate 2,311,219 of VFFE01008974.1, forward strand.
TGTTCTCAAATATATCGCAGGAAAATAGAGTAGGCAGAAGGTCATTTTTTCTGTAAGTTTGTTTTCTACATACAGCAAAATGCAACTCGTGAATCGCTCCAAAGAAACATATTGCAGACTCATCAATGTAATAAATACCCCTTACTTTCAAATGAAATAAAACAAGACAGGATAGTATCTTACTCAGTCATTTTAGTGTCCTTTGTGAGTTCTGAGGCTCCCCCAGTTCTTTAACAGACATTTTATTGTTATTCCATTCCTTCCTACACAGATTGTTATGCTACATTTCTTTCCTTGTGCTCTCTCCTGAGCACCTTCTTTGAGTATGTGAAATGATGTGAGGAGGATCTATCTGTTTTGGGGTTTTTTTCCTCTTCCCTTATCACAAAATATGCACTTTCTATTGAATATCTGCTGTGCTATGCATGTACGTATGTGAAAAATTATGAGTTTAAAAAGGTGGTTTTGAACATGGAAATAATAGAAATAATAGAGAGCATAGACAAGCCATAGGGTAAAGATAGAAGGGATGATTATGTGGTCTACATCAAGTTCTTGTTTATCACAAGCTATTAAATATGACTGAGTTGCCTTTATGTTAATTACAATACTGTGCATCTGTCAGAAACACATCTGTCCAAAGGTGTCTGGAGACTGAGAAACAATGACTACTCACCGGAGTTTTTCAATTTAAACCTCCTCATCTTTTGATAAGCAAGTAAATAAATAAAGAAGTAAAAGAGATACCTTGTCTATAAGCTAATGACCAAGCTTCTCAGGCTGGAAAAGTGGACATCCCCTTAAGGAGGCTGAGATCAGTAAGACTGAGTATCTCACTCTCAAACTTGTCTTGATATTCTGCAGAAAGCCAGTAAAATATCACATAAAATAGGACTGAGGTATTCCAGAAGCTCACAATGCTACGAAGTCATAACTGGTTTCCTGAAGTCTGACATTTTCACATTCATACCGCTATAGCAGTATAAAAAGTAATGAATTTAGGTATGAGTAATAAGTCTAAGCTATCTTACACCAAATATGAGCTGAATCATCTAATCAGCCTTAGATGGTTCAAAGCACTTTGTGTAGATTTGATTGCACAAGAACATTGTATTCTGGGTTTTTCTTCTTAAACTACAAGAGACTCGATCCCTTGCTGACGATGAACATCTCCAGTTATAAGAGATTCCCCTGAAGCTTCAGACTCAAATAGTTTTTTCTCTTCCATTTGGTCAGATTAAGCTTTGGCTCTTCTGTCTCAGCTCAAACCTCAGATTTTATTCAATCTCTGAAGCAAGAAATGCCCTGTTAACAGTACAATCTGCCAACAGCACAATAACAAAATTGTTCCTAGCAGGTACCGTGAGCCTCACCGTTGAGGCACCGTTTCAAGTAAGAAAACTCTGTTATGCTTGTACTGTTCTCTGCAGGGTCGGAATAGAGGCCCCTACACCACGATCCTGTATTCAGGACATCTTTTAAGCAGGCAAGGGAACAAGAGATCAGCAGCTGCCCTAGGATGGAGGACAAGGGGGACCAAACCCAGGAAAGCAAAGTCCATTGTTAATTGTCTCCGGTGGACTCTGATATACAAGGGGATCTGAACCACTGTTGAAAAAGATGCATGATATAATATTTGTATGTGAAGTATCGGAGTGCATCTTCCTATGAAAACTAGAAACCATGGGAAGCCCTCCTCTGACAAGATGAGTATAAATACTAGCCAGCTTAAAATTAAGACGATGCATTTCTCTGGTAACACATCATCACCTATTAAAAACTATTACTGAGTAATTCTGAATGTCCTGTGTGCGTGTAGATGTACGTGTGGGTGTGCACACTGCAATCCTGAGTTTTGTCCTGACCCCACAGGTGATCATCCAGACCCTGAAGCATGAAGATGGGTGACCTTTCCAACATTTTTTTAGCTTCTGTAATGGCAAAACTGTTATTACTGGCCATAAAATTACTCAGACCTTTTCTAAAATCCTGATATTGCAGTTGCCTTTAGTGACCTCATCTGACAGTGAATTATTCAGGTTGACTATCAGCTACATTAAAAAAAAAAAACAAAAACGCAAAGAAAACAAAAACAACATTTGCTTTTATTGGTTTAAAATTTACTGCCTTTTAATTTCAGAGAGAGGAGAGTAGAGAGCCAGTCTTGCTCTCCCTCACTGGCATCAAAAATGGATAAATGAATCAAAGTAAAACCTCATGAAAATGAAGCAGTTTAACTACGGTTATATATGGGTACATACTGATTGTGAAACATTTTCACTTTCTTTTCTGTATAACTTTTCCCTTTTCAACTTCAGGCAAAGACCTAACAGATTACAAGCACCATCACATTTTGGCTGCGAAACAGAGGTTCAGTGGGGATAGATGACCACCATATCTCTCAATAAGATAGAGAGGCTTCATCCCAACCTGGAAAAACTCTGACCCACAGAGGGATCATCCACACCGTCAAGACCCTGGGGCACCCACGGGCCTTACTGTCCCTACCCACAGTCCAGGACCCCATTTTGGGGGCCATCAGTCCCTGCCCCCAGCAAGACCATTGGATGTTGGTCTCCAGCTCCCCACAGCCCTGCCCAGCCTGGCCACGGGCCCCACCAAGCCAGACCCAACCACAGGCCAACACCCCTGTCCTCAGAGAGGTGCCCTGCTCCCTGGCTGGGGTGGTAGGATGGGTTCTGGCTGCCAGGCCCTCAAGGAGATTGCCCATGGCCCACATCCCCCAAGACACCCTCAGCTCACATGACACCATGTTGCACACAGTCCAGCTGAGCTTCTGTTTGCAATTAAAGATGTAAAATAGCTGTATTGAAACCTCAGGCTTTCATCACAAATCTAAATATGGCGGGTAACATCATAAATAACTCCATATAAAGTTTATAACTTTAAAGGACTCTTTGGCCTTTTTTGTGCAACTGAGCCAGTACTACCACAAACCTGGTGAAGGAAGTTTTATGTAAATGCATTGTCTTGTTAAATCTTTACATTATTATTGCAGATGTGACCTTAATCTCCTTATTCTTTGTGTTAGGGTATCACCCTCTTCACACACTTTTGCAAGGAACCATTAGAATAAATTATTTTGTAATTATTCTTAACACTTTCATTGTTCTTTTAGACATTTCATCTCTGTGAAAGAACATACAGGAACTGCAGTACAGATAATTCCTCTGAGCTACTCTACTGATGTCTGTGCACGCACTGACCGCCTGTGCAGCGTGTGTCCCTCAACTCTGATCCATCCCCATTTGTCGGACTAACTGAACACACTCTGCACTGTGTGTGCTTCAGTATTCTTGGACATTGATAGGACATAAGAAAATTTGAGAAGTATTTTCTCAGTCATGGCTACAGTTCTCTATGCAGGTGTGTTTGTACATGCTTGGAGGTGAAGAAGTGACAGGGAAACTGGCAGATGAGAACCTGCTATGTGACTTCAGGCTGAGAGACTTCAGAGAGGGGTGAGATCCCTCTTCTAAGAAGGAACAAACCTAGAAACCAAACTTCAGAAGTTATGTAGAGAGACTTTCTGAGTGACACCAAAGAGACCCCACAGAGTATGTTTAAAGCCAGGAACCCCCTAAAAGCAGTTTCTGAACTGGTAAGATCAAGGTAAAGGATATCTTCCCTTGCAGAGGGTGATTTCTTCTCAGTCATATTATCCGATGTGTTTGACTAAGCTCATCTGTGTTTCCTTAATTTAGGGAGTTTACAAACCTATAGAAGCAGAAGTCGTCTTTTTGGTATTGCTTGGCATTATTACTTCAGTAGTTATGGATCAGTTCCTCCTAGAGAAGTTTCAACTCAAGGCTCTGTTTGATGTGGATCTTGTTCTGTGCATCATTGCATTAGTTCATTCCTAAAAACAAGGAAACACGCCAATAAAAATTCAAACATTAAAAAAAAATATGGAGTTCAAATCTTCAAACTTCCACAGCTGTGGTTTTGTCCATAAATCAAACTTTATAACAAATCGGGAAAGCAGATGGGAACGAGGCGAAGAGTTAATAGTATCAGATTATACACCTGTTAACCAGTCTGATTAAATGTCTGTGCTAATGGAACTTCCAGAACTACCTCATGAAATATGGGTTCAAAGCATGTAATTTTTACTGAATGTATCTTCTGGTTTATCTCATCTTACAATCTACAGTTGCATTCTTCTGATAAAGTAATATATTACTAATTCATTGGCAGAATGATTAAACTTAAGGAATAAATAGCAGTTGCCTGGTTAGTAGTTTTCTTTTTTCCCAATCTTGTATGATTTGAAATTAATAAAAGTTCCATCAATAATAACATAAAAAACAAAGTAACTTCTATTTATAGTATTAGGTGGGAGAAAGTTGTCCAGACATTAGGACCTCTGTTCCTGGGTTTGCTGACGTATGTGCATACAGTGTTTTAAAAATCACTTATTAGAGAAACTACCCTCACAACAACAAGAAGAGTAGCGGAGGAAAAAGTTGCATGTTGTTTTAAGTGCTTACAAAAAACACCAAGATCAAGTTATACAAGTAAGTTAAAATTTGCAAAAGTTTCCAACTATTTCTACTATAATTAGTATCACTAAATTGCAACCAATCCGCAACTACTCTGATAGTTCATTGAAACTTTAAAAGACATTTTCTCTCTTTCTCTCCCTCTCTTTCTTTCCCTTTCTTTCTTTTTTAAAATCAATTTAGAACATAGGGCATCATTTACTGCCCAGTGGAAAAGTCTTCTTTAATCCAGAGGGAGCTGGAAAGGTGATAGATGCCCCTGTACTTTGGTTCATCCATCTGTAGAATAACACAAGACCTTCCTCTTGGGAGTGCTGATGTCTGAAAAATACTTTAGGTTTCCCAGGTGAAAAGTGCAACTCATGTGCAGAGTATTATTATAATCCTTTTTTCTCCCAACACAAGCATTTCATAAACTTGCATTGTTGTCAGAATAGTTCTGAAATATTTTACCCTCAGGTTCATCTTTCTAGCTACAGAGTAAAGCTCTCAGTAGTTTATTCTCAGTCAGCTTGTCTATGCACACACCATTTTTTCGAAGTGCTGCTGACATACAAATTCACAGGATATCTATAATGTTCTTATTAAAGAGACAAATTAGTTATTTTACTTAAACAAACAATGGAAGTATTACCCGCCGGAATGCCCAGGCACTCTCCATAAATAATACTGAGTGCTGATGAGATGTGTTTCAATGCATTTTATTTTACGTTTTACCTTGGTGGGTAACTCAGCCTGTGTTGGACTGACTTAACTGCTCAAGTGCCAGAATCCTGCCAGTTCTCAGGAATGCTCTAATATTGCAACACTTATGAGCGCAGGATTTTCTTTGTCAGGAAATCTTATATTCTGATCCAAACCTGTCAACGTCTACTAGACTTTTTCTGGTGATGATCTTGAAACTAGTTCTTTTACAAATGGAGATATGTGTCCTAAACAGAAGCAAAACAATGCATAAATGTAAGATGGAAGTGGGAGACAAACTTTGATAGTCATCTGCTTTATGTCATGTCAAAGTTGTCAAGTGACACGAAAGTAACGAAGTCTTTGTGGAAGCTTCACAAGGTAGGAGACATTCTTCAGAGGTGCTGTGATAACACAGGCCTGCACGGAGTAGCTTACCACATTGTAGTTGGTGCGCTGATTATGCTTTCAGGAATCCATCTATTACTTGACACTTCTGATTCTATAATGTCTCCATAGAAGACCCGAGCTACCCGTGCCAACAGACCGTCAGCATCAGGAGCTAGAAATGTTTCAGATTAGCTTGAAGTCTCCCTCTCACCCTCTATATGAATATAAATATCAATGCAACTTTAAATTCTTCAACCCATCAACAACTCCAGATCTCTACTGCATCCTGTTTCCCAAATGGCTATTTCTTTTCTCCACCATCACAACACGTAATTCATTGATCTATCTATGCAACAGTATGATCTGAAGTTCATAACAGAGTTACTCTCCAAAAGTCATCCTCCTCCTAAATCTAGAGGTTTCAGCAGTGAAAAATTATACTGAAAGGATGATTTGTCTGTTTATTTGGTTGGTTGGGTTTTGTCTCTCCTTACATCACGTTTCTTGCTGGACCACAAATGGTCCAGTAAGCTGTCAGCAATCCTATGCTTTTCCATACTTTCTAGGGAGGGGAATTTACAAACTATACCTTCTAGGGAGGGGACGTTACAAACTATAAATTCCCTCTACATAGAAGACTATGGTGACTCTGAAGCCCTGTCCTTATGGCCCAACAGAACCCATAAATATTGACTGTTAGTAAGAAAAATCACATAGAATTTTTCTGTCTGAGTTATTAGCTTCTGAAATAATAGCTTCTTCTGCATCCGTTAGATACAGATACAGATCAATCAAAGGACAAAACAAAGAAAATTAAAAAAGAGATATTACTTAATCTCAGCGCAGATCATGTTAAGATTCGTATTGTCTATGGCAAGATAGTTCACAAGAGGGATAAAATCAACACCTCAACCAATTTAAAATCACACTGGGTCTATTAAAATGAGTCGTCACACCAGATCTGAATCAGGTCTTTCTACACTTGTAAAAAAAGACAGTGAGTAAATAATTTCCGTTGCACCTGTTTATAGGTTGCAGAATGTTAATTTCATTTACAGAGAGAGAGAGAGTTCTCCCTCCCCAAAGTAAAATTTAAAGAGACTCAATGTCAAAGTCGGATATAGGAAGATACTTAGTCTTTTTATATCTCTCTTCAGTCTCCCTCATCAGCAAGATGCATTTCCCCAAATTTTAGTGTCTAAAGGCAGCTACATATGTGTCTAGGCACCTAAATGTCTGTTTGAGATACTTGGGCAGACATTCAGCTAACCACCCAGGCATTTAAAGTGACATTTTGGTGGAATTTCAGTTCCTACATTCAGGGAACTAAGTTAGAAAGAAAATAGTCAAATTGCTTAGACACCTGAGACACCCTATCTATTGGAGGTTTCAGGAGGAAGATTCCCAGGTAATTAGGGTTATTTTAGGAAGATTCTCAGCAGCATCTCCGCCTTTACTGAACTGAGTGCTAAGACACTTATTTCCGATTTATGGAAATTTATCACTGAAATTTCTAAGTCTTCAGAGCATCCTGGCATGCTAAGTATGCTCAGGCTTTGGCTTACTCTTTTCAGCTACAATGGTGCTGCTGTCTGTTATGTGGTATATAACTATATATTATGTGATATCTATAAAAATCACCTGAGCTGTGTCCCAGAGGTGAACTAGGGTTGATGAAAAGGTGTTTGAACTGGCAATTACTTCACCACAAGATACAGATGTAGAAGCAGGGCCTGAGGTAGGCTGAAGAAGATGTAATCCACCTTTTCTCTGTAGTCACGCTGGTGTGCAGCTGGATGGGAAAGACCTACAGATTCTGTGAACCTGTTGTCCCAGCTGTGAAAATTAGAATATGTAATTAGAAAAGTCTGCCAGTGGGTGGGAATGCCAAAAGAAGAGATGGGTCTAGACCTTGTTTCACACCTAAATTTGTCATGTTTTCATCCAGCGATTACTCCGTTAAGTGAACATGTTGTGAGTCCTCCAGGAAACAAGAGTTCCTCTTCTTAGCTAAGCTCCTTGGCTGCAAATTCAGACTTGCCTTTGGACCTTTAAGCCATGCATGCAAAACTACTCAACAACTCATCTGGAGGAGAGGGAAACACTGCTTTCACGTCTGTTTTGGGCTTCTGAGGTAGAATCGCTGGAAGAACAGCTTTCCTTAGGCTTAGGAACCTGGGTCTTCTACCTCCTAGTGTTATATCATCTGTATTATTACAGGGGCAAAGAAATGCTACTATTCGAAAGACAGCTTCTGGATATGAATAGCTTCATATTCACTGACTTCAGCAAGTTTTAGTTTCGGCCTCAGATACCAGCATCTTATATTACATTTTTGCATTGGAGAGCTGGTCCCATTTTTTCCTAGGAAGGGAAGGAGTTTTCTGATATTTGACAATTCAGTTAAGTGTTTCATCAAAATAGCACTGGAAGAGCAAGAGCCATTTTTTGAAGGAAAAAAAGGTTGGTTTTTTTTTATTTAGATGAAAGATGAAAGAAAATATTGGTAACCTTTCCTTTAAATTTTTTTCATCTTTATCTGTAAATCTCAAAAGATTGACCCCCGTCGTCTTCTGGCACCAAGGTTTAGTCACTAAGAGCTCAAAACAAGATTCAGGTCTCATTGGTAACTGCAGTATAAAGTGTATGAAAGTCTAATTCAGTTAATAACTAAGTTCAAATCCTTAATCTTCATCCTGAGAAATTCAAACAGTTGGTTTGGGGTTTTTTTTTCCTCTCTCGAGTATAAAAAGGTTGTCTGCTTAACAGCATTTTCCTTGAAAAAAATGAATGCTTTTCATTAAAAAATAGTAGCTGTGATTCATGATGTTAACAAATTTTATTTAATAATTATTTTAAATAACAGTGGGGATGGAAAAGAAAATCAGAAGATATTTGATTTAGAAAAAATAATTTTCCCAATATTTCCATTATTGTTTGAATTACTTGTTTCTAAAATATTCCCGGTATTTTCCTTTCAAGTTAGATCAGTAAACCTTTTGAGATAGGCATGCTTGTGGTCTTTTGTTTCTTTTTCAGCTGAGATGTAGGTAGCTGCTCCTCTGAGTTCACCAGGGAATAGCACAGCTACGTGACTATGGACACCTACGATGGCACAAACCAAGCAGTTATTGCCAGGGGTATAAAAAGCTATCCCTTTCCTCAGTCAATCTGGTGATGCGACAGAAGTATCCTGAACCTAAACCCCCACCAAAATGAAGGAAAAAAGAATCAAAAATAGGAGGCATTTTCGGGGGGGAAATTAAGGATTAAGAAAGAAAAATGTGCTGGTCTGTTTATCTATCTGCTTCCTTAACTAGTCTGACTAAAACAACCAAAACCTCAGAAAAACTCATTTTGAAGTTTTCAGATTTTTTCAGGTCTTTTAATAATTTTTTTTAATCAAACAGGCTGAACTCCCTCTATACCTTTCCACATGAAAGAAGGAAGAGAGAAAGATGATGAGCTACAGAGCTGTGAATATGAGTGACTAAGAGTGATTATAACAGAGAAGAAGCTAAGCTGCTGTTAAATATCTGTGAGATGTATTAGTGGCAATTAACCTCCTGAAAACTGCTGCCTGATGATACCTTCAAAGTTCTTTAAATGAAGTAAGTTTATTACTTTCAATACCTTCCTAATGGACAGACCCTGTGTCAGAAAACTGTGAATGAAATAGATGCTCTTTCATACAGTCTCAAAAGAAGAATGGGAGTGTAAGCTGACGTGAAATATGAAATATCCCATCATCGGTATGGGTGGGCCCTCCTTGTCTGGAAATATTCTAGCGTGCTATCACTGATATCTATGACCTATGTTGGGAATGAATGGAAGGCTTCATTCTCTAGAGCTTTATAAATTCAGGATTATGCATTTTCAAAACGTTACATATTTGAAATACAGAGATGTCAAAAGGCTCTAAATATCTGTCCCGTGAGACTTATTAGCTCCTGTCTTTCATGTGAAACAGTCTGATAGTTTTTGCGCAAAAGAGATGGAATCAGCTTTTAAATTAATAAAATCACACACAAACATACAGATTTCTGGGGTATATTTTCTTGCTGGTTCATGCCATGTCAGTGAGATGATAACAGATTATCCAACGTGTTAGTACTGTGATGCCATCAAATACTGATGATTTTTCCTTACTGCATTTAGCAGTGCTTCAGCATTACTTCTGCAGTCTCCCTC
>VFFE01008974.1:2321026-2336692 GCA_008921705.1 Burhinus oedicnemus
CCTAAATGACTCAGAGCATATTATTTAAACTAAAAATTTCTGGTGCGCGGATGATACTAAATTGGGAGGAAAGGTCATCCGTGAGAAACAATACAGTCAGGTAGGGAAGGATTTAGATCATTTAAGTACTTGAGCTAATAGATAGCAAATTCAATGCAGATAAATGCAGAATAATGAGACTCGGAGAATGTAATAAAAGGACATAATATCTGCTTAATGGGAAGGTACTACAGCATATTGACCTGGAGAGAGATATGAGAGTTATTTTAATAATAAAAAACCCCTTATATTAAAGCCTTCAACTCAATTATTGTTAAGGAAATACAGTGTATTTCGTTAGGACCTCACCCAAAGTACTGCATTCAGCACTAATCACTCTACAGTTCAGAAAGCATATTTAGAATTGGTCTTAAAGGGGTGATTTGTAGAGCAATCTAATGAAAGCACATTTCAGAGATATAAGTTTTGAGGACATTACAGCGAAGATTGACTGTATCCTCACCAGAAAGTCAGAGACTTTAGAGGTGACTGTGTAAGACGTCCAGTACAAGCTTAATGAATACTTGGCAGTAAGAGGTGAACTGTTGAGGAACTCATTACTTTAACCCCTCAATCTTCACAATTCTATTAAGTTTAGAGCTGCTGTCACGGAGGAACAAATTCTCATCTAGATTTACACCACTGCAGTTTGAGTGAAATCGCTGGAGCTACTCTTCCTACAGAAGCGTGAAGAAGAAGAGGATCTGTCCTCCAGTTTCTAATAACAGACTGATGAAGCCACTGCTCCAGCACGGGTCTCTCTCTTTGTATGCTCTCCTGTCTCATTTGGCTTTACAGGTTACAGGCTTGTTAGTCAAGGGAACATCAAGGTCTAGAAAGTCTAACAGGGCACAAGGCTTGCCTAAAAAGGCACTGAACTGTTCACTAGGTAAGGAAAGAAATTAAAGGAGACCACATACAATCAGGAGGCTTTTCTCTCTCTTTTCTGCTACAGTATGACAGGAAAACAGCCCGCCGGGGGGAGGTGGGGTGAGTATTGTTCTGATAAATGGTTATTCTTTGTCATGGCGAAGTCATTACATTGGGTCTGCCAGAGTTCTACCAGAAGGCATGTCTTGTGAAGCCAGTTTTGAAGCTGTTAGTATGGGATTCTTTGCAATTCTTTTTTTCATATTTTGCAAGATATTATTTTCTCTAAAGCTACTGGGCAGTTAACATGACAAGCCAGTTCCTTGCTAGCTATATAGACACAAACAATTCTTTGGCGGGAGGTCTCCACTTTAATCAGAAAGCACATAGTTCCATATACACATTCCAAATGTATGGTCCTCAGCAAGTACGCGTTGTGCAGTACTCTGTAATCAGAGAACAAGGGTGCTTGGGAATATTTTCTTTCATTCTGGTAATATAGACGACACAAAATTCATACTCTGTTACTTCTAAATGATAATATGCAGAAGACAGTTCAGGTCTAACTATATCCTACTTTACCAGTTCTGACATCTTCTTTTTCTCCTCTTTCAAACAACTTCTAAATGAACTGGGCTGTTCTAATCAGAGAAAGTTTCTGACTGAGACACATGGAAGTTGTATCTGAATTTTATTTTCATCACTTTCTCAAGATAAAAATGGAGGCTTTTCTAAGAATGACTTGTGTCATTTCCTTCATAAATAAAGGGCTTATTGGAAAAGATGGTACATGAGTATTGAGACTGTTTTTGAGATGATCCAGGAGCACACATAATCTTCTGCCAAGATCATTCTGCCATAACCTAAAGGTAGTGAAAGACACCTAAAGGTAGTCACCTACTATAGGATTAACGCAACTAACTGAAATGTGACTTCAGAACTGCAGACTTTATACATTCTGCCACTTAAAAGAGGTGGGTTGGTTGTTTTGTTGGTTTGTTTGTATGTCTGTTTTTTTCTACAAACTTCTGGGAAAACTAGTTCATGTTGCACCTAAGATGCAGAACATTCCCAGTTGTGTCTTACAGAAATATTATGTTTGCTTTACTTGTCTTGTGATATTTCATGATCAGGCTATTATCCTCACTCAGTTACATCATAGAGCTTTCACTTCATCATCGATTCAGCGAAATTACAGTAGTCAAAACCAAAGAATTCAGTGAAGAACTAAATTGTGTTAGTTTAGGTGATTTATATACACAGCTCTATACAAATAATTGTGTGTGGGAAATAAAGTAGGAATCAAAGCCAATGTTAACAAAGGTGTGGCTCCAGAGTTGGAGCACAGATGGTTGTATATGTGGCCATGACAACACTATTGAGCAGCTTCTGCTTGAAATGTTGGTCTTTGAATTGTCCATACTGGGTCAAGCAGAGACCTGAGGTAGTGAGTATCTTTCATGGCCTGGTTTCATACCTAGCGTAAATCAGGAGGAACACAGAGAGGGTTCATTGACATCTAGTGAGGCTGTGGGGGAGAAAGGCATGTGGGTGCAAAAACTGTGAGGCATAAGTGATCCTTAAATTGGGTGGAGTCAGTGGGACCAAGTAGAAAAAATGTCTGAAAGCTGACTTGATGTAGTGCAAACTTGGGAATCACTGGATATTTATGTATAAACTATTATAACACACATACAAAAATCTGTAGCTACATCTGTAGGTTTCTTCTGTTCATCGTGATTAAGAATTACATGATTTTAGCCCATGATTTGCTTATTTTCTCTTTCATTCCAATACATAATTACATTTCTTTGTATTTTGTCCATTTCCTACCAGTTGAGGTCTTTTCCCTTTGTCTTCCCACTGCTATAATTTTGAACTTCCATTTGCAATTGCTTTTCACTTCTTTTAAAACCCTGTTAATAGATTGTTTCCCTTTTTCTAATTCTCTGCTTTATGATGTGACTTTCCTTACAAGTATGGCAACAAATACAAATAATTAAATCAAAAATGAATGTCACAAAAAAAAACCTGAAGAAAAACTATGATGAAAAAGTAAAATAAAGTCATTTTCACAGAGAGGCAATTCATGGTTGACTTCCAGTGAGGTTTTGGGAGGTTTCTACATTTACCCTTATAACTGATAGCAACTGTTTCAGTGTCAATATTAAAAAATATGACAGACAGCCTTTGAGGATTTTCATTGTTAAAATTGCACAAAATCTGATTCTTGGTCCACAACATTTTTAATAGGAAGTAATTCTGTAAATTTCTCAAAAAATATATTTTCCAGACAAAAAAACCAAACACAACATCAACAAAAATCATAGAAACATCTTTTTTTCATCAGCTGAAGATGTTCCAGCATGGAGAGACCATTAATTAGATTGCCAAAATTTTGTTCATGAGGTGCCATTGAACTAGGGGGACAGCAAGCTAGAGGCTATATAAACTTCATCTAAGGTGCATCTAATACTTTTATGTTTAATTACATGGCTGAAAATAAATGGTTCCTTTGGTACCCTTGAGCTGCGTTTTGGAAATTCCTAAAGCTAGTCTGATCTTTTTTCTATTATGGGATATGGAATTAAAGTCTATGTTAACTTAGAAACAAGGTCATATTAACAGTGATTTAAGTTCTTGTGAAAGTAAACTATGTAAAACAAGTTAATAGCAATCACTTCAAATTAGAAATAGATGTAAATAAAAAAAAATAAAAAAAACAACCAAAAACCCCACAACCCAATCCTTAAAATGAACCATTCCAGGTCTGCCCGTAGTTTGCCTTGCCTTGCCTTGCCTTCTCTTCCTTTCCCTTCCCTTCTCACTTTGTTTCTTATTACATAAACAAGAAAAGAAATCTGTTCTTAGGGAATGAAAATACTTTCATCTCACAAACTTGAATCATCTGGATGATGTATGTCTCCTTTCATGCTATTCTCTGAAGAAAGGGGCACTTTCCTTCCCTTAATCTCTACTTATTCTGTGGCTAAATTGAGGAAACAATTCTCCAAGGCAACAATTTAAAAACAGCAGTGAAAAAGAAAAGAAATAATATATAAAATAAAATAAATAAAATAAAATTAAATTAAATTAAAAAAATGAAACCAAACCAAACCAAAATAAAATAAAAGCCAAAGAGGGGAAAGCAAATTGCACTCAGTCATCTTTGAATTCATGACACTTTTTCAACCCAATTCCACTCTTTCAACCCTGGCAGTGATGGTTCCTACGAGAAAGTCATTTTTGGAAATGGCCTTGCTGCAGATAACTCACATTATGACTTGTGAGCTCCCACAATGCAATAGTCTTAGTGCTTAAGGTCTTGTTGGTGGCTTGGCACCCTACTTGGCAGACTTCTGGCATCCTTTTCATTTGGAGCTTAATCAGGAAACTGGAGTTGGGTAACAGGATTTCAAAATGAACCCACGAGGGGGCTATGGATCTAATTAGAATCATCCAGCACAACTTCTTGTCAAACTACAAAAAGCCCAGCTAGCAAAAACATAGCCTGTGTACGCTCAATGAAAGTTAATACATTCACTTTGCTTTTATCCAGTGTTCTCCTCGCACTGGAAAATGTAACCCAGGGAAGTTGCAGAATGTCTATGAATGAAAGATTTTAAGAACATGTTAGATAAACATCTCTCTGGAATGGGGTGGTTAATACCACCTTAGAGGAGGGGTGTATGGGTAAATGCTGCTATGATCCGGATGTTTAAAGGTATTGGAGGAGCAACCAGCTCCTCTCTTCTAAATCTAAGTGTTTGTTCACCCCCTGCAAAAAACCTGCACGCTATTTTGTCCTATAGCGGTGGCAATTACTCCTCTATTCTGAAAAAAATTACTTCACGTTTCAGCTATTAAGGCTGTGTAGGCTTCTAACAAATGACGAGGTCAACTGAGAGTGAAAAGTAAGTGCAGCAATTGCAAAATTAAAAATGTGCTTTACTTTGTCTGTCAGGAATGCAAACACAATCTATGAGGAATGCAAAGTAGTTTAATTAAAGCTTAGTTAAAAACTAGCAGCATTATTATAAAAAAGAGCATAATTTTGCTGAAAGATTCTCCTCTTTCTTGTCTTCTCCAATGTCAGTGAAATCACAACTTCCAGTTCATTCCTTTTCTGGAATCTATTATTTGTCATGACTTTCTTGTCAATTCTTGTATTCACTTTGCTTTCAAGGCAACGTCCCACTCAAGGAAATCTTAGAAACCAAATAAACTCAGGCTTATTTACACTCAAGTAATAGGCATGTATCTTAATTTTGGAAAATTCATACATTTTTAACCAGTGCTCTTTACCCACTTGTTTCTGGTGAAGTGTGGACCCCACAGGCACGCACAATTCTATCCAGGAGCCATTCCCTTTGAGTAACATATTATTTACATCTTAGGAATAACATTTTAGATTTGCCTGTGCCAAATCATTTTTTTTGCACTGTGGTCATAGTCTTGCTAATTATTTGAGGCTCTCTGGCAATGTCTACGGCACTGTCAGAGACAAAGCAGCATCAATAAATGTCTCTTCCCTGATTTTGATCAACTCTATGCGTATCCACATTTAAAATCAGACTTTCTCTAACCAGCTATATATATTCTGAGAAATTTTATTAATTCCAAGACATTTGAATTTGTCTCACACTCTTTTTTTCCACATTTTTGACCTTTATGAAACTTAAACCAACAAGATGGCTAGCAGTGGGAGTTTTGTGGATTTCACAAAGACTTCCTCCAAGATGTCTCTTTTCTGGATGTTTCACTAGCATTTTTTAGACAAAACCAACTGTTCCTTCACAGATGGCTTTTAAACTACTTAGCTAACATCTTTGAACTCTTTGGTTTGAATTTAGTTATCTGACTTCATATGACACATTTCGTCCTTGTCTAAAGATCTTCAGGGCTCTTTTCCCATTCACTTTTCAGTCTTTGCTCTCCAAATATTTTGGAGAAAATAAAAGATTCTCCCCAAAAGATCTTTTTTTTAATGAAAATAGATTAATCCTTATGTGTCTATCCCATCCGTAACCAATTTCCACTGACAGAAAGATATATCATAACTCTTCCTAAATGCCCAGTTTTTCTTACTTTGATTTGGTTACGGTAGAGGTAGCAGAATCTTAAGGAAGTGTTTTACAACAGCAACCTTTTCTTTTACTTATTCACTGGAACATCTCCCAGAATTAATCTAAAGAATGCTTATGCTGGAAAGCCTACTTCCCCCAACTCATTAAAAGTTACTTCAAAAGCACCTTCTTGGGAACTTAAGACCTTCAATATTCACAGCTGCCACTACTGTGTCTCATGTCATATGGTTTGCAACGGTGAAACTCGTCAGTGCATGTTCAAGAATTGAAACAAAATATTATTGCTATTAAAATTCTTCTCAGCTTCTGGAAGCGATATATGATGATCTGTGTGATTCTTGGGTGCTGAAGTCAAAGAGGTAGAGGTCCCCATGGGAGCAGCCAGATGATTTGCTTAAATAAACAGTGCTAATTTGCCCTGAAGAAGCCTATGATCCGAGCAATGTAGGTGTATTGGAAGACTACTAAAAAGCTTAACTGTGCACTTCTAGCTCTTGGTGATACTGTTAATTTTCTAATTAAGTAATTTATTTGACAGACAAACAACTAAGTCCTGTTCCAGTCTTGTGAAAGTCTTTCTCTTTGTCAGTCATGGCTGTTTTGTTTTTGTGTTGTTTTTTTTTTTTTTTTTTTTTTTAATTATTCCTTCCTGTTAAGTTTCTTTAATATCAACTTTGTTACCGGACTCTAGTATTTACAGCTTTTGTACAAAGTATTTACTGGAACTGTTGATAATTAAAGTTAAGGAAAAAGTGGATAGCAAGTGCATTTATTAACATGGTACCATGAACATGCAGATATATATGTAAAATGAATGACATTATTATCACAACTCCCCTCTGGGCAATGCTCCAAAACCCTCCATTGATGATAGAGACATGACAAAATATTGGCTTTGTTCTTTCTAAGCTAGTTATTCAAGCAAAAACATTCAGAATCTAAGGGTTTTTTTCAGAAGTCTGTATATTCTGCTGTACCTTTGGCTTCATACTAGAGTTTTGAATGTAAGGTAGCTTCACTAGAAGACTCACCGATTCATCAGCAAGGGAACTACAAAGATACATGTCCCTTTGAAGACTACAAAGCAAAAAAAACCCACCAAACCCTCCATTCTCCTGCAAGTGACATGAAAGTAACTCTGTGGCTTCATGAATTTTGAAAATAAAGGGGTCCTTAAGGGCAATTGTCCTTCCATCTGCCACAGTGTAGAACATGGGAGATTTCAGAGGACTACATCCACTTCTTACTGCTAATTCACTATACAAAGCATCAGATTTTCATTTCCCATGTTCTTTCTTGATGATGGTCTTAGTACCTCTGGTTTCTAATTGAACAAAAAGGTTAATCTGAGATGTTCAGATGACCTCGTGGTGGATGCATTAAAAAAAAAAAAAGAAAAAAGATAGTAATAACAATTGTATTATAAAAGGGATTTTCCAGATGAATAAATGTTTCTATTCATATGTGTGTTACTAGGAGATCAAATCTAAAGTCAACACAGAAACAATAACAACATCCTAAGAGGTTAGATTTAACTTTCCCTGTACTTTTGCCCTCCTTGAGTTCACCTACATTAACAAAAATATTAATGGTGCTATAGAGCTTTCCTAACTATTTCTGGAAGGGGAAGGGGGATTATTTGATTCCTTTTTTATCACAATTTATGTCAGTATAAAAGTTATAGAGATTGCCAGAAACTAAAGGAACATGATATAGAATCACAGGAAAAGTGTAAAATCAATATTGCCAGGTGTTTGAATGCTGTACTTGGCAGCCCTTCTCTAATCCATAGTCAGTGCTGTATTTTATGTATATAACTGAGACTCTGTTGTTAAATAATCTTCAAACCCCAATAGCCAGGACTAGTACAATGATCAAAGAGACAGAAGGGCTTCTGGTTTTGGTGTGTAATGAAGGATTTTGCAATAGGCATCCAGACACTTTCCACAGCCACTGAAAAGGAGAGTAGTACCTCCAGGCTGCCTGAAGTCTCTGGAAGCATCCTTGTTTCCCAATGTTAGAAGAAGTCAAGGTTATTTTTGCTCATAACTTACATGTCTCATTTACAGTGATGCATCCAGGCTCAACAATGCCCACTTTTAGTTGGGAGATGCATGTTTGCCATACGAGACTGTCAGAAGAAAATGCAGAGTCTTTCTGCTTTCCCTCCCTTTCTACTTTCTTTCAGAAATCCTAAAATGATTTTTGTGCATTTTTTGCTTCTCAAAATAGTAATTGATTTAAAATCTGTCCAGATCTCTGACTTTACACAATCAAAACTGTGAATTGTAGTTAGTTATGTGTCTAGCTATCAGCCCAACATCTTGTGACCAGAGAAGGTCATTTTAACTGTCAAGAGAGAAAAATGAAACACTAAGGACTGAAATCCCTAAAATATTTAACATATGTCTTAGTATCAACAATGTTGCTAAGCAGAAGAGTTGGTGATGGGTAGTCTCTGATCCTATTTTCCTGAGAAAGCTTTTGCAATGAGATTTCATCCCACGTTTGGCTCTAAAGAAGGTCAGATCTTTCTTAGTTTTGATTTTGGGTAGAAACAAACCTCATGCAGTTTGAAGGAGACTTATCTAAATCTCATTTGGTACAGTTCATGTGAATTTCAGGGAAATTTCTCAATATCCTTATTTGCTGCAAGTTTTAGAATCAAACAAATTAAGATTCTGTGCTTGTTTATTCTGTTTAGGTATTTAGTGCACTACAATCATCCCTGGTCTGTTGTACTCTCACACACAGAAAATACATTTACACTCTCTCACACACACAAACAGACAAAAAAAACCCTGCATGTATATGTATACACAAATATGCACATTTGTGTGTATTCACTAGCTCTGTTTTATACTTGGCTTGTAAATTATTTGAAGAAGATCCTATGTTTGCACAATACATAGTTAAATGAAATCCTGATCTGTCACTGCAGCTCTTTCTTAAGCACTACTGCAATACAAATACAAATATAAATGCAAATACAAATACAAGTACTACTATTAATAATAATAATTAATAATAACAGTAAACACCATTATCTTTGTCCATGCCAAGGGCATGAACAGACATAAAACTGTTTATTTAACACTTTTCTTGTATGTGCATAGTATTATTATTTATTATTATTACAATGAACGCTACTACTAATAAGATACATTTAAGAAAGTATTAATAAAGCACTTTTAAGACTCCTTGTGCCCTAGGCATGGGCAAAGCTAATGGTGCTGAAAGGATGTTAGAAGCTTGTAATTTGTTGGAAACAGAGTTGAAACTCATATATGTCAACAAATTTCTGTTGGGTGAAACTGTAATTGATGTATTTACAAAAAAACCCCGAAGAATCAATGTAGCATCCTTTAGTAAGTTACGGCCTCTCTGCTGAAAAACCACTAACTCACTGGCTGTGCACTTGTGGGCTTAGATTCAGCCTTTCTAAATTTAGGTACCTAAGGGAAGGATTTAACTTGGGCGCCCGGTCTCCGTAGGCTCCCTATGCAGTAAATGGAGAGAGACAGGCTGCTTTAGAGAGCCAGGCAGATCTAAGCAAGACTGAAGCACCCCTTGGAGGAGTCTCTCCGGCTACAAAAGGAGCTTGGCACCGAGTCTCCTTTTAGCTGCCCCAGGTAGGTGTGCAGAGGTGGGTAGGAAGAGATCTAGGCTGTTGCAAATCAAAACCAAGCTCTTCAGTGCTTGTCTTTTGCAATGGACTTTGGTGTGTATGTAGCTAGTTACCAGCCTCCTGTGAGAAACTCGTTTGCAAACGGCTGGGGTAAGGTATCTTTTGTGACTAAAAAAATGTTTGAACTGGCTAGACAGTTCACAACCTTGACACAAGGCCAGGTTGGGTGACATAGGTTCTTATGACCAAAACGTTATTTTTAATGCTTCCAAGAAAGTGAAGACTCTTGCGTTTTAGCTCTGTGTTCGGACCAGATTTGATTGCTTGTACTGATACTTGCAGCAGCTTCCCTGCCAACCTACTCAGTCAAACCAATAAAGCATCTTTACAGCACCACCTTACCAGCCACTATTGATTCACTTGCATGTGCTACCTCAATAGTAAAAGGCTGCTAGGATTTACTCCCTCTGTTCTTTCCTTCTCCAGGCAGTCATTACTCAGTACAAACCCCCTTAACCTGGTAAAGTTGTTGCTCTTGTTAATACTGGTTTAGCAAATTATCGATCCAAATAATGAGAACGGGAATTATTTGCTCCTATTGTACAATGTGCAATTGGATCTACATTTTGCCTCAGTAATTTTCTCTATAGACCTTGCAGCAGTACTAGACAAATGGATCATAAAAAAATAAATAAATAAAAATACCAGGAAGCTGCCTGAGGTTGACAATGCACTTGAGCTGAATCCAAACTTTATTGGTGTTTCTCAGCTTCTATTTGAAAACTTATAAACACCGCTCTTTGGAGCTTTACGGTGGGGTTTTTTTGCTTGTTTGGCAGAGGTATTAAGTCAGTTCTTCAGTCCTAATGAAACTGATGTACAGCCCATCAATGCCTCGTCACATCTGTGCAAAGGCAACACAATG
Source organism: Burhinus oedicnemus (assembly GCA_008921705.1). NCBI lineage: Eukaryota > Metazoa > Chordata > Aves > Charadriiformes > Burhinidae > Burhinus > Burhinus oedicnemus. The sequence goes on from VFFE01008974.1 coordinate 2,331,576, forward strand.
CCAATGACGCCAAAACAAAATTGCAAAATACATTTCATAGGCTATTAGAAAATCTGAGCTGGAGGTTGGCAGTCCCAGGTTGCCCAATGTCACACCTTGCTGTAAGCTGCAAACTTCTCTCCATCCTGTGTTTCTCTTTTAAAACTTTAATAAAGATTTTGTAAGTATATTCTAATATTGGGCTGTTCAATGTGATAGCAAAATTTATATTTAGATACCTAACAATAAATGGCTTGTTCTTCATGGGAGCAGAAAGAACACATACATGCACATACCTGCACACAAGATGGTCTGTTGGAAAATCCGTGGTTCAGCGTTCCTTCCCAGACCAGCTTCCCCATTAGACCTGTTTAGCCAGATTGTACCTCTAGTTTTATTTATTAATTTATTTTGTTAATTTTATTCATATTTAAACTAATATTTCCTACACACGTCTATGCTGAATACTACCTTTTATGTCTATAAAAGGTATATATTTATATTTACCATATATATTCATTTTTAAATTAGAAGTATATATTTGGGATTGCTTTTAATCAAATGTGAGTTTGTTCTGTCCCATGAAGTCCCGATTCCATCTGGTCTTCCCTTCTTGCTCTAGCACGTAACGTAAGCAAACTCAAATTTTCCAAGAAGAAAGAATTCCCCTAGCAGCACAATTTTCTCAGCCAATGCTATGCAATAAAAACTTACTTTTCACTCTATCCATTTTCTTCTACCTTCTTTGAACTAAATCAGCCATGCTAGAAGACTACTCACTGTTTACCAGTAGAGCTATGGAGTTCAAGAATGGAGTTGTTAAAGAAATATTATCTGTTCCAAGACAAAGACAGTTGAATCTAACCTTTCCTTCATTTCAGCAGCATCAAGTGAACACTGTCAAAACCCCGTCCACCAGAGAAAGAAATATTCCATAAATAAGCTGTTGTTATCACCATCATCATCTCAAATAGTGTGGTTAAAGGAAACAAAGCATGCAAGGAGGAATAAGAACCTGGAGGATATAATAGAGTAAACAAAGAGTCATCACTAATTTCAAACTCCTTTGGGTAAAGGAGTCTAGAAAGCTGAGGTGTACCTCTTTTGGCACAAGGGATCTCATCAGTTAGTTATTACAGAAAAGTCAAATATCCCCACCTCCATGCACTTAGACAAAAGAGAAGTAGGTCTGGATTTGATTTGAGGTGTGGAATCCCAGCCTTGCAGAGTCACCTCCTTCAGTCCAGAGGTAGGGCCTTCCGTCCAAGAGAGAAGTGAAATTTCAGACGTTCTTAAACCTCGCTGCACCCTGTTCAAATCCACAGCACTGAAAACTTCATCCTGAGATATTTACATCTTCTTACACACTGGACTGGGAACTTCAGTATCTAACTCAGAGTACCACTCCTGGATTTAGGAGTCTAAAAGTTAAGTGCAGAGTCCTTCAGCATCACCATGTTTAAATGGTGATTTGAATGTCATCTTTTCTTTCAAGTCTATTTCGTTCATTAAAATGAAGCTATGGTCAAACTAGATTACTAATCTATTTGGAAGGGACAAAGAAAAGAGGAAAGAAGAGAGAGAAAACACTGAGAGTTAAGCCTTATACTTCTGAAAAAAGTGATGAATTCAGTAGGGCAACTATTGTCAAAAAGATATCATAATGACAATAGGAACAAAAAGCTGGGCAATAAAGACTGGTGATGCACATAAGTTAAAGGTTTCCCTTTCCTACAGCTTCAGATGGAAATTCCTCGTTTTCAGTCTGTGTTCTTTTTTGTTCACATGTGTAAATTTGACCTAACCTTTCCGCTGAACTACCATAATGTAGGCAAAGACATTTAACAATAGTTCCTATCACAAATGAAAGGTTCAGATTATGTTTGTTCACTGCTTTTCCTAACACAATGTACTGACATAATTTCAAATCCTCTGTCCTGGATGCAAGTTAGATTGTAGAAACTGGAGAGGTTCAGGCTGGAAGTTTAATATACTTTAAACACAGGACTGAATGCAGTAGTCTTAATAGATCAGTAACACAACTGAATTTTTTCCTTAAGATTTGCAAGCTATGCAATTAAAAAATAAACAATACAAATACAGGTCATTTTTGTGATTCCTTTAGTAAGGACTATCTATGCATTATTTTATCCTCCATGCGTTAAGTCTTGCTCACTAAGACACCATATATTTCAGTTGTAAAAGTTCAACAACTTCAATTTAGCAAAACATGCTTCATTAATTTTTACAAACACTTCCAAAATAAAATAAGAAAGAAGTTTCCCTATTAATTACCCTGAGGAAAGGGAGAAATTCTTGATCAGTTTTGACAGTGGTTAACTACAGATCAGAAAATGCGGTACTAAGCATAAGAAATAAACGTGTGAAAGCAGGATGCAGCCAACAAAAGCTACATGAAGCAGACAGGTTCATGGCTATAAAATCATGGCTGCAGTTTTTAACTGACCAAACAGGAACGAAGAAAAATACTGACAGAGTTGATATTGGAAAAAAAAAAGGTAACATGGGTCAGAATAAGAGCATCTCTGATTCTTCTCTGGGTAACGTGTTTCAGCAGCAAATGCATTACAGCATGTGAATATATCCATGGCAAATATATTGGGTCTTTGGTCATTGCCTCAGTGCTTTCCAGAAAGTTTACATCTGATAGTATCTTGTTATATGAGACTTCACCGTACTTTTTCTACATACTAATGTGACAACCATTATTATCAACAGTGTCTGAGCACCCCATCAGTTATTAAAGTTCAAACGAACACCCTATCTGTCTGAAATAGTCTGAGTTTTACCCTGCATAAGAGAAAGGCAGAAATTTCAAAGGAAAGGACTTGATGATGAAGATATTTCAGCCTGACAGCTACTCTCATTAATAACAAAACTACATGTTCAGTACTATTGGATTCACCTCATGCACCAATAGTCGTATAAAAGTATGACATTTCACTTGGTCCATCTTAGACACTCTTAGACAGTAGCTAGAGATGGGAGAAATTGTTTGCCTTCTGAAAGGTTTGCTCCATTGAGCTGCCTACTTTAATTCATTCACTTTTTTATGTTCTAGAGAAAGAGCTTAGATCAGAACTCAGTTCTTGGGGTCTTAGGTAGATAAAGTGAGATAAGGCAATCCCATTCAAAGTCCTCTCGTATCTGTGCCAGACTCAAGATGGTGACTGCTATACCATAGCCCTCAGAATATCAAGACAAAAAGGTATCTAGTGTCTGACTTCTCACAGTGAAACATAAGTTAAACTCCAAAAAAAAGGTTCATATCAATTAAATGGGGATCCTAATCTAAATGTTCTTTCTTCTTCAAGGACCTTTGAAAGAAATCAGAGAGACAGATAACTATCAGGAAAGGAAAGAATTGCTATTGTGTTCCTTAAGAATAGTAAAAAGAAATTATATCAAAATTGAGCTTGAAAATGTATTTTAAGTGGTTCTCTCCTCTACCTTATAATTTAGGTTTGTCATTTCTCAAAATGTTCACAGATTCACAGAATCACCAGGGTTGGAAGGGACCTCTGGAGATCATCTGGTCCAACCCCCCTGCCAGAGCAGGGTCACCTAGAGCAGGTTGCACAGGATGGCGTCCAGGCGGGTCTTGAATGTCTCCGGAGTCGGAGACTCCACCACCTCTCTGGGCAGCCTGTTCCAGTGCTCTGCCACCCTCAAAGTCAAGAAGTTCCTCCTCATGTTCAGGTGGAACTTCCTATGTTCAAGTTTGTGCCCATTACCTCTTGTCCTGTCACTGGGCACCACTGCAAAAAGACTGGTGCCATCCTCCCGGCACCCTCCCTTTAAGTATTGATAAGCATTGATGAGATCCCTTCTGAGTCTTCTCCCAAGTCTCTCAGCCTTTCCTCATAAGAAAGATGTTCCAGCCCCCTAATCATCTTCGTAGCCCTGTTGAAGTATTGAATTTTATATACTTGCAATATTTAGAGTTTTGTTTAAGTATCTGTAAAATTCAAAGAGACAAATTAAGAAAATTTGAAGCCAAAACATTCACAATGTTTTGGATAAAGCATTTAATGTAAGAAAATGTTATAATTGACATAAACAAGAGGAAACAAAACCTAACATTTCCTAATTAAGGAACTTATTATCCTCATTGCATGGAAAGTTTTAGTATTTTGACATCTGGCACCAGTTTGAAAAAAAAAAAAAAAATTTCTATGGGACAGACTTTTAGATTTTTAAAAATTGTATGAAAGAATGATAACATCTTAAGATCTTCTAGGAGACTTCTGTCAATTTTACAAAATATCAACAGCTTCCTACGAACTGAATGCTTCTTCAAGTTATAGAAAAACAATCTGAACTTTAAACACTCAGCCAAATTTTTCTAACTATTTCAGAGTACAAGCTCAACATCAGGACAAACAAAAGAGCAAAATTAACTTTCCCAAAAAGAATGGTAGCTTGATATCTGCCATCTGAAAGACAGATTAAAAATTATTTCAAAATGAACAGATTTAAACAACCACACACTCCTCTTCTTGAGATCTGGACAATCCAGATTGAAACCAGGTTGGTTCAAGAACACATAATCCTGGTAGTACCATGTTGTGTCCGAGCTGATTAAGTTCTATTGAGCGACCATTTTACCCGGCAGTCTGAGAACTTTATTTAGCAAACAATCCATTAGTGCCGGACCCAGGACAACGGTCATGTACATGATTTCTTGTCCTCTAATCTTGCAGTATCTTTCACTTTTCTAACATGAATCTTACATTTCTCATATGTAGTATATATTCTGTAGCCTATTGTGTATACTGGAATCAGACACAACATTTTGTGGGCCTTTCTAACCCAGGTGTTTATTATATAGTTGTTCCTGACTGAAAGAGATGAAGTAGGATGAATGACAATTTATTTTAGTCCTGCATTTACTGTAGCAAAGTACTATGCTAAGGCAATACTACAGCTAAACTCACCAAGACTAAACTGGAGTGGACAGAGTCAGTCCGTAGCTACGCAGACTCATACACTGATGGTATGAGCTTTTTAGCCTAATGAAACTAGGTCTGAGACTACACATGCTCTCAACAAGCATGGTAGATGGACATTTAAAATTAAAAAAAAAAAAAAAAAAAAAAAAAAAAAGAGAATTTAAG
>VFFE01008974.1:2336712-2363075 GCA_008921705.1 Burhinus oedicnemus
GGGAAAGGGAAAGGGAAAGGGAAAGGGAAAGGGAAAGGGAAAGGGAAAGGGAAAGGGAAAGGGAAAGGGAAAGGGAAAGAAAGAGAAAGAGAAAGAGAAAGAGAAAGAGAAAGAGAAAGAGAAAGAGAAAGAGAAAGAGAAAGAGAAAGAGAAAGAGAAAGAGAAAGAGAAAGAGAAAGAGAAAGAGAAAGAGAAAGAGAAAGAGAAAGAAAGAAATGAGAAAGGGTGAGGTGGAGAGAGGGGGAAGGAGGGAAGGAAGGAAGGAGGGAAGGAAGGAAGAAAGGAAGAAAGAAAGAATGAAAGAAAGAAAAAGAAGAAAACAGAGAAGGAAGAAAGCAAATAGAGAAGAAAAGAGAGAAGAAAGAAGGAGAAGAAAAAGGAAAAGACAAGACTGTAAATTCTTCATTGCTGTCCTGCATGGCTTATCTGCTGTGATTTACTGTTGTGATTGTTGACTAGCTGACCACTGGTTTCAACGCAGGGGTATAGAAGAGACAGATTGACATGGGTTTCATTAAAATTCAAGAAACTCAACTCCACAGAGAGCATGACTAACTTCCTTATACATGACAAGAATCCCCACAGATGGTTCTTCACCCTTGCTAAAGGAATTAAGTCTACCAAAAGAATCCCTGTCTATAAGCAGCCAATTCCCCAAATCTACAGGCTCATCTGCACAGAAATTCTTTATACTGTCATTCTTAAGTACCTTAGGGTAGCAGTGAAAGACAGGGAGCCAACAGGGAGTGCCGACTGCTGCCTCCACTACCCCTCAAGCATGCTGGTGGCATGGGGATGATGGGATTATAAAGTAAACATAATAAAACACAGTACTAGGGCATTCAGTGGCCACAGTATATTTGCTTGCTTATCTTTTCCCTGTAAGAGCTGGGGATGAAATTCTTATTACAACTGTACAGAGCCTGTGTACAAAATTGGCAGTTATTAAACCATTAAGGCAGTCCACAAGCGAATATTAAATTTAATTTTCTATACCAATTAACTTTCCCTTTTCATATAATTCCTATTTTTTTTTCTTTTCTTCTTTTCTTGTGATTATTCTCTCAAGCTCTACATTTTATCATCAAATGTTGAAGCTCTCCCTCTCTGGCTCCCTGTCTCTCTCTCACTCCCTTTCACTTGTGCTTATACACACACAAAGACTGTTAATAGCTGGCTACATTGTGTCACTAAGGATGAAGAAGAAGCAGCTTCATTTACTTAAAAAAAAAAATCCTTCTGTCCTGTTTTTCTGTCAATCAAGACAGCAGTAATTAAAAGTCAGGAGTGGGGGAGGAAAACAAGGCTTTTGCCTGAAGAACAAAAGAAGAAAAATTTAATAGGGACAACAGAATAAAAAATAAAATGAATTAATAAGTATCAGAATCAGCTCTTTCTATATTCAAAATGACGAACCGATTCTGAGGAACCTGGAAATAATGCTTTTAAAGCATTTGTTAGTATATGGGGACATTAGAAAAACGTGTTTCTCAGGGTATGAAACCTCCCATCTCTTGATCACTGGTTGGATCTAGCACTCCTGCTGTAATAACAAAATGTTATTGCTATCACATCACTCATAGTCTCCAAGAGTCAAGAAGCCTCAGCTCCTTGTCACTCAGTATTATGCATGAACATCGTACAAAGGCTGTTGATTTTATAGTCACAATTCTCTGTGACATAAGAAAGGGATATCATGTAGTGATGTAAAATTGCAGAAAACAGTGATCATATCAACTATCTTAAGAAAGGTCAACAGTTCTCAGCAGAAATAATCAGCCAATATAGGTCTTCTACAAACTTCTGGGTCAATGAATTGAATATAAGATCATCCATCCTTTTATCAAACAGAAAATAAGGATACAGAAATTACATGGGAAGCTTTCACTGTTAGAAGGTGACTGTGCAGTACCAAGGATATTGCAGTAAGATGGAAAAACTTATCACGCTGCTTCAGCTACTACTTAGAAACTGCCATCTCCCTCTCTATCAGTCTGTCATCTTGAGATAATAGCCAGCTGAATTCTCAGTACTTAGGGAGAAAACCAATCTCCTATAAAAAAGACTTTTCCCCCAAAGTGTACTCTTTTCAGAAATTTTAGATGTTCTCCTCAGTTCCTCTCTGAAAAGAATCATCATAATAGAGGAGAAGTTGACCTGTGGCTGGAAAAGAACAATTAGCTGGCATGGATGATCCCTCTATCATGCATTTGCCACTAAAGAAAAAGTGTAAGTACATCCTAAACCAAGTGTGGATGGCAGAAAGTAGACTAAGGCGGTATGACTGATTGCCTACAAAGTCCTACAGAGTTGTCAGACAAATGCCTATATTGTTTCTTATCCACACAGCAGAAACATTGGCCACCTTTCTGCTTCCTGAGGGTGAGGGGCAAAGGCTATGGGCCAATTCCAAGGCTATCACCTTCATCAACAGTTGCTGTGGCAGTGGCAGTTGCATCCCAGGTACTACCTGGATCCAAACTGAATTTAAAGGCAGGCAGTAGTGATTGCAGCTATGAAGAAGGATATCTCAGTGGAAAGTATCTCCATCCATTTAGAGCCCCTAGGAAACTTAGTTGGATAAAAGGTCCTCTCTGTGCCCTTTTTCTCTGCTACCTCTCTCATCAATGTTTGGAATGTTTGTTCTCCCTTGAAACATTTCTGCTAGATTTTAAGGATGCTGCTTCCTACACGAGTAGATTACTCTTCAAATACTGGCAGAAGAACAAAGCATCCCCTTGTCATTCTTGGCCAGGCATCCCTCCGTCAGTACACTGTTGACTCAGGGAGCTGTGCCAAGGACTGTTCATTGCACATGCAAGAAAAGTACCCCTGGAGCGTGTCCAGAGAAGGACAACAAAGCTGGTTAAGGGTCTAGAGAACAAGCCTTATGAGAAGTGGCTGAGGGAACTGGGGTTGTTCAGCCTGGAAAAAAGGAGGCTGAGGGGAGACCTTATCGCTCTCTACAACTACCTGAAAGGACATTGTAGAGGGGTGGGGGTCAATGTCTTCTCCCAAGGAACAAGCGATAAGACAAAAGGAAATGGCCTCAAGTTGCACCAGGGGAGGTTTAGATTGGATATTAGGAAAAATTTCTTCACCGAAAGGGTTATCAAACATTGGAACAGGCTGCCCAGGGAAGTGGTGGAATCGCTGTCCCTGCAGGTATTTAAAAGGCAGGTAGATGCGGTGCTGAGGGACATGGTTTAGTGGTTGTTTTGGCAGTGTTGGGTTAATGGTTGGACTTGATGTTCTTAAAGGTCTCTTCCAACCTAGGTGATTCTATGGTTCTATGATGCTATGTTAGCACTGGATCTAATAGTCAATCACCCTGCCATCTTTGTCTTCTCCACACTGAAGAACTTTTGTCCAGTCTGCTTGGCCTCCAGGTTATGCATCCTGCTGTGGTCAGCCACTATGGAAGATCTAAGCTCTTAAACTAACTCTAACTAGTGGGTCAAAAATGACAAAGGTTATGCAGAAGGTGGTCTGTCTTGGAAAACCATACTTTTTTCTTCCCTCAGTCTTTGACCTTCTTCCTTGTCATCTAAATCATCAGCACGTGTGGTGGAGCATTCTTTTTAGAAATAAATCATGGTAAGTACAAATTGTGTGGTCCAGCATCCTTCACTAAGTAAGCCTTTTTGGTCTCCAGAGGACACCTAGCACAGAATCAGTACATACTCCAAAAACTGTTGCAAGACTCCCTGCTGAAAAGATGTCTCTTTTCCCTGATATGTAATTAATTTCTGAGTAACAAAAAAAAAATGATTTTCATTGGACACCGTTCACATTGAAATCAAAGTATAACACATTGATTTACCCATAGATGGCATCCATCCTTCCTGAATTTATTCTTGCTCCTCTCTGAATGGAACTTTTTGGGTCTCTATAGTGTCAGATGACAATAAATTCTAGGGTTTAAATGTTGTCTAACTACAGCAATGCATTTTTAAAAATTAAAATATATATATATATAAAAATAAGCTTAGTCTTTCTGAGGAATTCAGCTTGAAAATGCTTTTGTGGCATGTCCTTCAGTCTTGCTTTCCGTCTGGCTACTTTTACTACTTCTGAGATTTTAACACACTGCACACAAACATTCTATGTCTCATGTTCATATTTCTTTTCCTTTCCTCTGAAACATTTGCCTGCTTTCTTCTCTTCCTAGGAACCTTCTTTATCTCTGTTTGTTCTTCAAGATCCCTGATAGCTCCGTGCTTCACTCTCTGCTTTTTCCAACCAGCTCTTCAAAACAAAATGGCAGTAGATCATAATCCACCACTGTCAGAGAAGATCTGATATGCAGCCCTGGTGATGCCACATCTGGAGTATTGTCCCGGTTCAAGAAGGACAGGGAACTGCTGAAGAGGGTACAGCAGAGGGCTACAAAGATGATTAGGGGGCTGGAACATCAATACTTAAAGGGAGGGTGCCGGGAGGATGGGACCAATCTTTTTGCAGTGGTGCCCAGTGACAGGACAAGAGGTAATGGGCACAAACTTGAACATAGGAAGCTCCACCTGAACATGAGGAGGAGCTTCTTGGCTTTGAGGGTGGCAGAGCACTGGAACAGGCTGCCCAGAGAGATGGTGGAGTCTCCGACTCTGGAGGCATTCAAGACCCACCTGGACGCCATCCTGTGCAACCTGCTCTAGGTGAACTTGCTCTGGCAGGGGGGTTGGACCAGATGATCTCCAGAGGTCCCTTCCAACCCTGGTGATTCTGTGATTCTGTGATATTTTCTCCATTCAGAGAATTTCACCAGCTCCAGTAGGAGCCACCAGAAAGTGAAAAAGCAACCCTCCTCCCTCTGCTACTCACCCTTTTAGCAGAACAGCACAGAACATAGTGTAACACTCAGAAACATACAGCAAACGCGAGCAAGCAAACAAAACAGATGCCATCTGCCACAGTCTGGAGAGCATATTCCCTGCCAGCCTTGATTCAAGGCAGCCAGAATCCATTCAACTTAAAGGCTGTAAAGGAGTTTTTTATCATGTCATGCTATATCAGTGTTTTCTTTGTAGGAAAAAACCCCAGCTGATAGGATCAGTATTTATTTATTTTCATATTTTTACAGGTTTTTATTTACTGTTTTCCTCTGAGAAGACTGTGTACAGGTACTGGTCTTCTACATAATAACAGAAACTGAGGTCTCAGAGAGGGTCAAAACTTATAGTATTAGTTTCTATTATGTGGAGGGTATGTCAGGAAATTCCTTTGTCCTGAATAAACTTAATCCTCTCTTGAAACATCACCAATGAGTTTAGAAGCCAGCTCATATCAGCTTTGTAGTATGCGGTGAAACTTGCTGTATCTTTATCTCTATACCAGGTTATTTTTATTGTCACAAATATCCAGTCTGGGGCAAGAGGATGAGGTTCAGTCCTACCAGGAAATATACTAAGACAGGGAAAAAACCTTCAATTATTCAGCTGACTGGAATTGTTCTTGAAAGTGTAGGCTGAGTACAGGAGCTATCTTAGGTGTCTTATACAATAAGCGTTTTCAAAAATATAAGCATTTCTGCAGTAATACAAATCTTCAGGCTTGTATTGGAGATGTTCCTGAGTGTATAATGACAGAATCTTTTGTCATCTGTGCTTTACCACTTCTGTCCAAGTAGGAATTAATGTCTCTGGAAAATACTATTATAATGTAACATGATACAGAATAATCTCTCAGCAGTTGTGAGAAGATCACTGTGCATCACAGTGTAGTGACTGCTAATGGTAGGAAGAAGTATAAAACTAAATGTGAAATGTTGTTTAATATAACTTCCCTTTCCTACAACATTATCATAAGAAAACCTGGAATTCCATGGTGGAAAGCTTATCTTGAATCAGCTGGTTTTTGGTGGTTCCTAGCTGCCTATTCACACTTAGAGTTTTGCCTTCTGCCAGTAGAAAAAAAAATATATCACAGAATCACAGAATCACCGGGATGGGAAGGGACCTCTGGAGATCATCTGGTCCAATCCCCCTGCCAGAGCAAGTTCATCTAGAGCAGGTTGCACAGGATGGCGTCCAGGCAGGTCTTGAATGTCTCCAGAGTCGGAGACTGCACCACCTCTCTGGGCAGCCTGTTCCTGTGCTCTGCCACCCTCAAAGTCAAGAAGTTCCTCCTCATGTTCAGGTGGAACTTCCTATGTTCAAGTTTGTGCCCATTACCTCTTGTCCTGTCACTGGGCACCACTGCAAAAAGATTGGTCCCATCCTCCCGGCACCCTCCCTTGAAGTATTTATAAGCATTGATGAGATCCCCCCTCAGCCTTCTCTTCTCCAGACTAAAAAGACCCAAGTCCTCAGCCTTTCCTCATAAGAAAGAAGTTCCAGGCCCCTAATCATCTTTGTAGCCCTCTGCTGTGCCCTCTCCAGCAGTTCCCTGTCCTTGTTGAACTGGGGAGCCCAGAACTGGACACAGTACTCCAGGTGCGGCCTCACCAGGGCAGAGTAGAAGAGGAGGATGACCTCCTGTGACCTGCTTGCCACACACCTCTTGATGCATCCCAGGCCTTCTTGGCCACAAGGGCACATTGCTGGTTCATCATCATCTGTTGTCCACCAGGACTCCCAGGTCCCTTTCCACAGAGCTGCTTTCCAGCAGGTCATCCCCTAAGCATCATGAAGCACTTCTGGAGAATCCTTTTTTGAATTAATAATTATAAACAAGGACAGTCCGATACCAGTGAATGACATGAGAATGTTTTGACTCTCACACAACAAGGCACACTCATGAACGGTAAGAAATAGTTTCCCTTCTTTCTCTCCTTACTGGCAATATCACAAGAGGAACACGCTCCTCATCACAGCATGGGAAATTAATACCTATCACCACTCATACTGCCAACACAACTGCATTCTTCCCTACAAAGTAATCTATCAGTCTCATAATCGCTTTAAAAAAATATATAATTCAAACAGAGCATGTCTAAAAAATTACTTTTTCAAAGGGCACAACAAGTCCCAGATTAAAAGTCTAGCATCTGAATGCAATTCAGTATCTGGTGACGATGGAAATCAACAAAATGTTTGCTAGTACTCCAACTAGAATGTTTGTTGAGTATTCATCAATAATTCAAGATATTTGTGTAACCCATATAAGTCCATCTTTGCAGCATAAGAGGTGTTAGTGCTTTGAACAACAGCAACTTTTCTCTTTTAATGGGGAATCTTGGGTCCAGCCTGATGTGTTAGCTAAGGTGATAACAATCACATTTGTATTAGGTTATGGACTTGTCAAGGGAGCTCTAAATATCAAAAAAACTTTAAAATTTCTCAAATGAACCTTATCTAATGAAGGATGTTTGTATAAAAGCTGAGAAATCACTGCTTGCTTAGAGCTATCAACATAAAATCAACATTTACCTTTGCAACACCAGATACAAAATGACTGCATTCTCTGTACACTCTTGGGGAGGACTTTATTTCTGAGATTCTACATACTTTTCGTTTAGCAGAAATCATAAGTGAACAGAAATTTTGAATACATACAGATAATCATCTTTTAGCATCATATGTCATCTATTTAGTCATCTTCCTGGTTTAACCCAAATTTTATATTTCAAGTGCTGACAGAATTTTGACCCAGAATTGTGCAAAAGCTGTGCAGCTTTTTCGTAATTTCTCCTGCCTTAAGTGCCTCTAGCTGAACATTTAGAGATGGAAGTGCCTCAAATTACGGACCACAGCTTGAAACTTTGATTCTTGTCAACTTGTCTCTCTTTTGGAAAGCATAATGTACCTCATGTGTCTTCGGAAAGTATGGACTTTGCAAATATAAGCTCTCAAATTTAGTGAAATATCAGTTACAGAGATTGTTTGTTGTAGTTCATGTCTTTCATGAGAAATAAACGTCCCTTGTTATAAGAGACTGTGAACATGTTCAAGTAAAATATAGGACAAACAGCAAATAAAATTAGTCTAGAGAAAACAAGTTGTTAGGGAAATTAATACTGGCAATGCTTATATATATCTCCCATAGACATTTAGGAAAAAAGAAGTGAGTTCTTTTAGTATTTTAATTTTCTAAGTATAAAAAATTTGTATGATTTCTATAAAAAGCAAGAATATTTGGCAAAAAAACTCAGCTAAAAAAAGAATTCTCCACTGACAAATGTTCTGACAGACTTGAATGTATTTTTATTGAACACTTTAAAGTATAATTTATAATTTTCTTTATTAACCCTTTTCCAAACATATTATTTTAAAGATTCATCTTTTTTTTTTTTTTTTTTTTTTTTTTTTTCTTTGCTGTTTTGGTACCCTGATGATTCTATTTCACATCTGACAATTTGGATACAAGTAATTTTTGTCTTTTGGCTCAAATTAAGTTTTGTATGCTATTGTAAATTTCAAAAATAAAAAAGTAAATCAATGACATGGACAGTGGGATTGAGTGCACCCTCAGCAAGTCTGACAATGACACTAAGCTGTGTGGTGCAGTTGACACACCTGAGGGACAGGATGGCATCAGACGGACTTGGACAAGCTCAAGAAGTAGGCCTGTGTGAACCTCATGAAGTACAACAAGGCCAAGTGCAAGGTCCTGCACGTGGGCTGGGACAACCCCTGGTATCAATACAGGCTGGGGGATGGAGGGATTGAGAACAGCCCTGCTGAGGAGGACTTGGGGGTGTTGGTGGATGAAAAGCTGGACACGAGCCAGTAATGTGCACTCGCAGCCCAGAAGGCCAACCATGTCCTGGGCTTCATCAAAAGAAGCATGGCCAACAGGTCAAGGGAGGGGATTCTGCCCCTCTACCCTGCTCTTGTGAGACCCCACCTGCAGTAATGCCAGCTCTGGAGCTCTCAGCACAATAAGTACATGGACCTGTTGGAGCAGGTCCAGAGAAGGGCCACAAAAATGACCAGAGGGCTGGAATACCTCTCCTGTGACACCCTGAGAGAGCTGGGGTTGTTCAGCCTGGAGAAGAGAAGGCTCCGGGGAGACCTTATACCAGCCTTCCAGTACTTAAAGGAGACCTATAGGAAAGATGGAGACAAACTATTTAGCAGGACTTGTAGTGATAGGACAAGGAGTAAGGGTTTTAAACTAAAAGGAGGTGGATTCAGACTAGATATGAGGAAGAAATTTTTGACAAGGAGGGTGGTGAGACACTGGAACAGGTTGCCCAGACAGGTGGTAGATGTGCCATGCCTGAATCGTGTTTTGACGGATAAAGCAAAGGACTGCCTTTCTCCTCTGCTATTAACTTGCTAAGTCAACAGAGAAAAATCACTTAAGCAAACATTTTCAAAGTTAGATGAATAAATGAAGGTACTTCAACTTAAAAGTAGATGTTGTTATAGGACCAATAAGATTCAAGGAGAACTCGAATCACCTACAAATAACTCTGTTTTCATACTGTCACCTTCCAGTGTTGTGCATGCTCAGATAACCCACAATCTCATCAAAAAACTGGTGGTAGGGACACGGTTGAATCAGAAACAAGAGCAAGGGAAAAAACTTCTTGTCTAACCAACACCATGCTGACTCACAGGGCTCCTCTGCTGAAGGATGATGCATGGGCTACAAGTGAGAAACTGTAGATGTTATCAGAGTAAGATCCATGAAACAGACTGAGTAACTGTTTACTCCAAAATATTTAAAAACACTTGCAAAACAACCTATCTAACTCCTTTTTGGGGCCAGAAAGAAAGAGAAGAGAAAACTGTTCTGAAAGAGTAATCCTTGATTTCCTGAAAATCCAAGTCTCAGCCTTTAAAACTCAGAACACTTTGCATCTGAAGTCACTAAGCTCATACAGTAGATTTTGCAAAGATAAGAGTTGGTTATAATTGCCCTTGGAGGGAGTGATTTCTGAGTCAGAGTAATCCAATGCTATCTATGATTATGAAGAGTTTATTTTCTTTTTATTTAGTTTGGGGTAGAGGAAGATAAAAGGTGGGTGACTGTTGTGGCAGTTTGGATGAATATAACAAAAGATCAGATAATAAAACATCTGTTAAGAACATGTGTTGGAACTCCAGGGTATAGACTGAAACTAGTCAGTAATATCTGTGAGTGAACGAAAGAATGAATAAATAAGTGTATAAAATCATGATTCCTTCCATCATCCCTCCCCTATGGAACCCGCAAGGATTTTTTAAATCTTGTCAAGGATAGAGGAACCTAACATCTTTGCAGCTGTTATTCAGTACAACATCTTCATATTGACAGATCTATCAAACTAGAGAGGAGTTCGAGACTAAAGAAAATATGAAAGACCACTGTAAAAGAGAAACCGCGGCCCAGAGAACTTTGTCAGTGAGAAAAGGCAGGGGAGGAAAAGAAAAGCTCAGACAAATGAAGTGACCTGCTCTTAGGGTCCCCAAGAATGCCAGAGATAGGAATTAAGTCATGGCTTGATGGTTTCTCTCTAGTACGTGTTGCATTTCAGGAGTATAAATGAGTATAAAACATACTCTAAAAAGTACAAATGTGTGCCAGTGTGTGTACGCCTCAGTTTACCATTACGAAACTACCTCACTGATCCAGGATCACCTCCAGTCCAGAAGGTAAGAGGTAGGGTTTTTCTCATTAAAAAATCCCACCACTGTCTTCACGGATTCTGATGCCCTGATTGGTGCGCCACATTTGCCACCACTTTGCTGTCCTAGCAAAAATTACTTTTCTACTTGCCCTATATTAGAAAGCTTCTCATTAATGAATGACAGAGATGGAAGTGGACAGAGATGAAGAAAATAATTCCCGGGAAGTATAAGAAATGCTACGAGGTCCTGTAGGAAGCCTGTAGCAGTTCTAGGAAGAGAGCCAATATATCCAGCTTTAGCTAGATATTGTTTTAGCCAAGCTTTAGCCAAGAACCCGTTCTCCTCTTGGAAACAGGTGGCTGCAGTTAAAAGCAGTACAACCCCAATCACTTACAAGCTAGTTATCTTTAAATTGTTTTCTTGAAATTGGATGATGATGAGATATTTTCTATGTATCTTTCCCTCTTTGAGTTTCTGCTCTGTCTGTTTGAGTTTCTCCTTATAGGCATATTGCAATAGCTGCTGGCTAAAAGAACTAGCCGAGGGAATGCAGGGATTCTCAGTTCTCATTAGGATACTGGAAAAACAGTATTATCCTCTGTCTTTTTACTTATAGTGCTGGAGGGACATTATAGCAGCTAACTGTAAAGTTAAAAAACGATTTTGTTACATTCCTTTCTCCTCTACCTGAATGTCACTGTGGAAAATACCAACAGAACAATGTAAAAAGGGCTTTATAAACTTCCTAACACTGGATGACTGCTACCTTTCCTTTTCAGTGATGGTCATTTAAGTCCACACTGTCAGGAAGCACAAAGAAGATGCTTGATATTAAACAAACATAAGGTGAAGTGACATTTAGGTTGACATAAACAGCTCTAGGAAATCTTTGGGAAAAGGATTTACCAGCATGGGTAGTTTAAATCTACAAAGTCTTCAAATCCTTTTCTGATCTTCCATCCCACAAATCCTGTACTGTGAGTTAGTACACATGAAACTAGCATAGTTATCATTTTTGGCTTGTAATTGTAATTGGGAATCCAGCAGAAAGAGAAAACAATTATGAGAAAGTCTATTACTTACTTGAAGCTCTATGCTTAGGAAGATCTCAGTCTTCTGATGTAGCCCAATACCTTGTATACTCTTCTTTCTCCCCCCTTCCTAAGAGTGGTCTCCTTTGTGCTTCAGTATGCTTTCTACATTCTCCATATTTCAAAATTTAAGAGCAAAATATTATAATAGGTTAATTTTAAGCTGGATATCATTAATGAGACAACTAACAGAAAAATCAATGCTCAGTTTTAAACGTTAGCTTGAAGCCAACTGTGCAATCCTCACTTTTTTGGGGAGCCAGGGAGGGCGACCTACTGTTTAAGTTATATCTTGCTTCTCACGTGCACCCAAGAGATAAGGTAAATTATAAACTGATGAGAGATGTTACTGCAGCAGCTATACAAGCTGAAGTTTTCTACCCACAAGCAGACACAGAGTGCGAGACCTTTTCCTAATGTCCCAAAAATATGCCTGAAGTTCGACTTTAAGGCATCATGTCTCAAAACTGAAACACTCTTTGGTCTTTAGTTTTTGGTCTCTGTGCTTTTGGATAGCTAGCACAGTGCAGGGATGTGCGCACCTCATGACTGGACCACAGCCACACACTTCTGAATTGGGAACCGTGAAACTGCCATCGGTTGTTTGTAACTTTCCTTTGGCTTAGGCTGGGGAAAAACCACTCCATGATCTAGAGGAAAAAAGGTTCTGAACACTACTACCAAACCTTTTAAATGTTTATTCTGGATTTTTTCCCCCGATTTAATTGTATTTTAAAATAGAATCAGATCATATTAAACAGTCTATTTATTTTCTCCATTTCCTATGCTCACAAAAAAAGGACATCTGTTGGGTTTAAAACATTTGAACGAGCACCAAAAACAGTCATATATGGGCACAGTTCTCACAGCAGAGCAGAAACAACTTTTTAACATCTTGGCCTATGGGTTGAAGTCATTGTGTTTACCTAAAATGTTCTTACAACCGACACAAAAACATGTAGGAATGCACAAACAGAATCTATTGATAATTGCAGATTTACTAACCAAAAATATGAAATAATATGTCTTTTCTAGGGAAGTAATCTTCTGTCATAGCCCAACATTTGCCCTCTATGCCTCTGGCATTGTTTTGTTGAACAAAGGGCCAAGTCCTATGAACCAGAAGTATACCCAACCTGGTGGGCCACACGGTAGACCCTTAATGCCCACGCAGTAGACCCTTAAAGCAGAGGAAGGCTGTATGTGATACCATCTTCCTTCCCACTCACCTGGACTCACTGTATATAAGTCAAGCCCCAGTTATCAACTAGAAGAAGAATATGCCAGAAGTTGGCTTCAGGAGGTGCTAAGAAAAGAGTATTTACTCGGTGAGGGAGTTATCTTTTCTGGTGAGCATGAAAGAATTTCTCTGTGCTTATGTATATTAAACCTGATGTAACAGGAGAAAGGCACAGGGCCTTCAGGGAAATGGTGGTGGGGAGCTAATCAGGCACCAGAAAGTGCCATTTTCTCCAAAAACAATTTATTTGCAGTCCTGGGAAATGTATCCCTCAATTAGGCTGCAGAATGTATGAAAACAGCATAGGTGGCTGCCACCCTTCCTATAGAGAAGTCAAAAATGTCTATCTGTCACAAATGATATATGCCATAGACTTAAGGTGTGATTTATTTTTTACTTTTTTTTAACCCAATCCCTGAACTTCACCACTCTGAATTTGCCTTAGGATATATCCTCTTTTCCCCTGCACCCTACCAAAGAGGTCAGTTCTGGTCACTGGTCACTGGAGGTTGTGACTACGAGGAAATTGTCTTCAGCACTGTCACCCCAAGACAGAATATTTAGAGGTTTCAGAGGATGAAGCAACTGTACTCCTGAAAATGGCAATTCTGTAAGACGATAAAGTATATTTTTTGCAGGTCAATTATCAATTAGTGGGGCTAGCAAGCCCTAGTATGTTTATGCTGAACTTCTGAAAACAGTGTTTCAATGGATCAAGCAAAATTAGGCAAATTTTCACACAAATGGTGAGAAGATAACTTGTAAAATTTCAAATCTTTCTAACAAGCAAATGTCAAGATGCTTCTCAGAAAATACTTTCATGAGAATATTTTTTACAAGTCAGCAAAAATGCTTTTTTTTTTTCCCCTAAGCTTGTTTTCAGAAATGATATGACTATTTATTGTGGTATTTCCCATGCAATATCTGCCTGACACAGGCTGCCAGCACAGAAAAATCCTGCCTGAACTTTTGAGAACCGGCAATATTGTTGCTAGATGGAAAGAGAGTCCAGATATGGGAAATGTCAGTCAGGTTTAAGCACTGACTTTACTTCCTAAACTGCCTGGCTCTGTGATGCCATTCTTCCTACAGGTTGCCAACACCTTTTACAACCTGGGCTACCTTCTGCCGCTGATTGCATCCTTGTCACCACTCAACAGAGCTGCCAGCCCAAAGCATTTACGAGCCATGGAAGACTGCTGAAAACCACACAATGTTAAAATGATAGGTTTGAGGCTGTCCTTATTTATCATTCTGTTGCTGACCCCTTGAGGTGTGCATGCTTCACAGTTTCAAGATCTTTTTTGGCACGTATGAAAGAAAAACCCTCTTGGTTTTCTTATAATCAAAGGTATGATTTTCAATGATTGACTTTTGTCTCCTCTTCTGGAGCTTTGAAAGAAAAATTACATTTAAATCTTTGGAAATAGTGAGTGTTGGTAAATCTTTGACAAATCGGATAAACAAATCAGGGCCGGAATTAAAGGCAGCGTGTTATCTGGTCCTACATAACCACACCAGATCTATGCAACCCCTGGTAGAATGTGATTGCTAAGTGACCAGCACTGGTGAAGGTGCAGCACTGAAGTGACAGAAGAGGAAATACTAGTGAAAAATGCTGGGGAAAACTTCCTTCTGACAGAGAGCTTTAATGCTTCCAGAAAGCAGGCTGGATATTAGTTGCAATTTTGCTTTTCCCTGAAAGACTCTCACAGAATGACCTGCACGGAATTCAATTTCTTTCCCTTGAAAGGAGGCAGAATTGAGTCAACCCTGCCAGAATTTGAACCTGTGGCTCAAGGGAGTCTAAGTAATTCAACCCTTAGGCACGACTTTTAAGCCGTCACCCTCCAGCATATGATAAAAGGTATTGTATAAAGAAAGGAAACCGAATTGTAATGAGGGAAGTTTTGGATGAATCATAAAGTCAGGCGGGTTTCAGATATTTTTGGAGGGGGGCATGGAATCACGTCTTTTTCAGGTTATGGGGATAACAGCAGGAAACAACAATTAGGTTAAAAACATTTTCCAAATACTGAAGTGAACTCAAGTTTTTATGCTATTTAAGAAAGTTTAGGAAAGTTTTTGGTATGTGTGTTTTGTTTGCTTGTGGCTTCTTCCTGACTTTCTGCTGTCATCTGCTCCTGAAAGAAAACTTGACAGGAGGTAATGTTTGGAGCTATATTTCTAACACAGCTGAAACTGAAAATAATAGAAACCAGATGAAAAAGTTCAGTCTCTCTTTCTTCCTGTTGCAAAATGAAGAACTGAAAGTTCGAAAGAATGTTTGTGAAAATGTTATTAGTAACAATTTTGTGGATATTTTGCTGCTAGGTCTCTCTCCCTCTCCCTCCGTTTATATATAAAATTCATGGTGAAAATGACCTTAGTTGTTGTGTTGCTTCCGCTTTTGAAGTGAAATTAGGTTTGAAAAAGTAAATTTTACTTTTTCTTGGAAATACTAAAACTTTGTCCCTGTGGGGACAGGTTTTACTTATTTCAATCAGATAGAGTTTGTATCTTACTCAAAATCAAGATAACTCTTATATGATACTCTTTAATATAACTGCAGATATTTATATTATCCCTATAAAAATACTTGCACCGAATTGTATCTGGTGGAAATGAGTTCCATATTTTTTTAATCAGTTTTAAATGAGCTGCCTTTGAATTTTGCTGAATATTTCCATATGTTTCCATTATAAGAAATCAAAATAAGAGCACTTTACTCATTTCTATACATCATTCATTCAAAGATACACATACTGCAATTATTTTAGAGAGGAAAGCTTTCTTTGTATTCCTTTAGTCTAAAGACATTTTCTTTCTACAACAACATGTTTTTGTCTCACCAAAATGGAACACAATACTCCAGGTAAGATTTTCCTTCCTGCTCCTGTATGGCTGAAGGTCTTTCTGAGCACTTCTTTCTGTTGAGCCATTCACCCAAATAGGCAGGATTCTTCCCTTCTCCCGTCTTTAGACCTCAGCAGAGTATAGGAGCAATTCAGTTTGCTCCTTCCATTCTGCATTATTTCCTTTTCATCAAAAAATAACCATTAGCTGTTTCACCTAATTTTGTTAAATCACTTTGAAATTCTTTATGTTATCTGGTAGTTCTAAATGAGGTGACAATGTTCGGACAAAGTTGATAATTTTTGTGCAGAACAGTTCCTTAACCAAGAAAAAATTGGTTTACCCAAAACCAGAAATTTCCATGGGAAACATATTTTTAAGCATAAATATTTAAGCAGTAACAGGTTTTACAATGAAAAAATTTGGTTTTTTTTTTTTATTATTTGGATCAACAATTCAACCTGGAGTATCTATTTTTAAATAAAAAAAAAGTGTTATTTGAGTTAAGGTAAAACTTAAACAAAAGATTCTTCTGAAAATAGAAATACAAAAGAAAAAATATACAGAAATTCTTTGAAAATTATTACAAGAATGAGAGAACAAAAAACCATTTAGATTCAGAAAAAAAGATTAAAAAAATTCCATACTCTTTTAAAGGGAACTGTTCAAATTAAAAACAAACAAACAAACTAAACCAAAACAAAATTCTGTTCTCCCGTAGTTTTCACAGGTTACACAGGCTGTTATTTTGCACGTGTATTGTAATTTTATCCTGGTGACTTAACTTAGATCATAGCATTAAATCCAATTTATTCTATGCTGTAAGTAAATACTTGGAGAAATCAAGATGTTACAAATATCTCAATGCTGTGAAATACCACGGAGTATGACCAGATGTTCTCACCAGTTCATCTATTGACTGTAGCAAGGAGAAAAGCTAAAAACATCCCAATGTTTCCATTGATCTGTCCCAGTCAGAGACAGGGACTGAGGTGCAGTATGAAGTGGAGCACATGAGCACATCCTGTAATAAAAGGACCACACAGCGCAGGGACCTGTCTTATATATCATGGGCCATTTCTGATGCTTCAAAAATAGATTAAATTACATAGCAGATAACTAGCACTTATTTCCTTTCTTTTCAGAGGTGGAAATACCCTGAAGATTCTCCTTTTAAACTTCCAGTTCATTTTTTAAGATCTGGGTCTTGAATTTCTTCTCACATTCATGAAAGGGACTCAGTCATCACTGATAGAAACCTAATAGTGGTAAACTAGAATGTTTCATGATACCCCTCCAAAATCAGCATGGTGCTATGGATTACAAAGTCTCAACCCCAGTTCTGGGAATTTAGGAGAAGATGGGTTTGGGCTTTTTCTTCATTTGGGTTTTTTTGACTGCATCAAACCCACTGCAATTCTCCTACTATACATATACAAAATCTCTTATTATTATGAGGATACATTAGAAACATTATATTACTTTAAATAAGGGCACTATTAAATACACTTCCAATGAGTCTTCCTATGGTTTAAGAGAGTTGTTGTGAGGCCCACTTGGTAGAGCTGAGAATGTACCTCTCCAACCCAGCCGTGACCCTCAAAGCAATGGGGTTCACCCATCAGTTTTTGCTACGGGTAACTCATTTGTTGCTGTGCCATCCCAGCTTGATTTAACTAGCACATACGAACAACGGCAACACAAGCCTGATTCCCGAACATTTAAAACTAGCTGTTGAAGGCAGATGGCATTCTCCAGTTCTCACACTGCTCTACTGCGGAGAACTAAAGTTTAAACTATCAGCTACCTGCCATTTTTGAAATTGCTGCAGATAAAAACTCTTTGATGATTTCAGATTTCTGCTGCTTGCTTGCAGGCTTACAGAGAATAATTGCTACCATAAGAAAACTACTGAAATAGACAATAAACTGATTTTGGCTGGAAGTACATTGTAATTCTGTTCTATATTGGTATGTGCTGCACCACAGAGACAAGTGTTTGTTTTAAACAACAACAAAAAAATAGCTAAACTGAGGTGGAAGAAAAACAACCCACCAGTTTAATAGTTCTGATATAATAATCTGTGAACCAGCTAAGATAGAAACTTAATTGTTGCTGAAAAGATTAAATAGACTATATCTGATATAAAACACATGGGGCCATATGCCATCCTGCAAGGCTGCACAGCAAAGGAATGAGGCACAACATAATCCAGAACAAAGACCCCATCTGTAAGGGGAAACCATTAATGTGATATGGCCCACTCATTCTTCTTCAAGGTCTTATCCGTATGCTTTCCTAAATGTGAAGATCATCTAAGCTCTGTCCTCCTTCTCAAGATCTTCCTGTTTATCTGGGCAAGGTCATATATTGGTTCTCTTTACTACCGGTCCCTACTTTACTACTGGTCCCTACGATGGTACTGAGATTTATTTTCACTGGTTAGCCACCACAACCCTCAAATTTGTTAAGAGTTGTTTCTTTCTGAGACAGGCAAGTATGACCTATTTTGCTCATCATTTGATGACAATTTTTACCTTTGACTGTATATTAAAGCAGTTATGTTTATTTTTGCCCAGCTGATCGAGTTCTGTAGTCCTGACTTATCTTTGTCTTATCATCAGACTTCATTAAGACTTTGCAGAATCACAGAATACCTGAGGTTTGAAAGCATGTCTGGAGCTCACCTAGGCCAACCCTCTGTGCACAAGACCTGGTCAAATAGAACAAGTTTCTCAGGACATTGTCCAGCTGGGTTTTTAATATTTCCAGTAATGGAGACTCCACCCCCTCTCTGGAAAACTGGGGAATCTGTTCCAGTGCTTGATTGATATAAAATATTTTTTTTTTCCTTATGTTTAAAGGAAATTTCTTGGGTTCTTTTCATTTTGTGCCCAGTGGCTTTTGTCCTGTCACTGGGTGCCACCGAAAGGAGCCAGGCCCTGTCTTCTTTACACCCTCCCATCAGGCTTTCATACACATGGATAAGGTCACCCTTGCACTTCTCAGTGCTACTCTCGGCTGCTCAACTTTTCTTGAGCTGAAGTCTTAAGTCTTCAGCTCTGTCACTTAGGATAAACATTATAAATGGCATAGGATCTGGCTGCAAACAATACTATTTACAATAAAACACATCTGTTCATTCTTTTAAACCTATTTATTGTACTGATTCTAACTGTTTTAATTACTTAATCAAATATTGTATAGCCTCAAATCAAATGCCTCACGGACATCTAAGAGTACTGTACCAGCACTGTTGTATTTATTAATTTAACATATGCTCCTCTCAAATGAAGATGTCACATTAGTTAGATGGGGTATACTTTACATAAAATGAGTAAGAGTGAATCTTCCTAAATATATAGAGTTATTCAGGTTTCCTGTTTACTTTTTGAAAATATCAGCACTTTTGTATCCAATTCTACGAATTATCTTTAGTGTTCCAAAATTTTGTGCAAAATGACATAGAGAACTCAGAGATGGTCTTAGACAGTTCTTTTTAAATTCTTTGGTGTGAACTATCAGATATGTTTATGCAAATATATCAAATTTAGCAGCAGTGATTTAACATGCTTCTTAGCCATTTCTTGGAGCTGAAAGCATACCATCATATGATGTGACTACATTTTTCAGCTTTTCCCAAACGCGGAGGGGAAATATGTACTAAAAAGGTTTGCCTTAGCTGTAGTGTTATTCACAATTCTACCATTCCCATCTACGAAGTATTTGTTCTTTGTTATTTACACTCCCCTTTTACATTAGTACATTGGTTCCTGAGTAACCTAGCTGACCTGACAACTTGCCAACTTTTAAGATGACAGGGCTTAAAAGAGCTTCACAGATTCTCCTTCCCACCCACACCTATTCCCCAGGGTAAGTCACCAAATATTTTCCAAGAGCAGCATCCCAAACACTGTGTCAGACACAACTTACCAAACCAGAAATTTATTTCTAAAATCTCCTAACATTATTTTCTTTCTTCACCTGATCATTTTTCTTCTGAATCATAACTTACCAAGGAACATATAGTACCATTTTTGACAGAGGTTGACGGTGTTTATCTTCTTTTGTTATATCACTCCTTTCTAAATGGTTCACATCCATGGATTTTAATATTTTAGCCTTACAAGTCTTCTACTCTTCACCCAGTGTTTATATTCCATAATTATTATGATTCTATGATTGCTGGCTCATGTTGAGCTTCTCATCCACCAACACCCCCAAGTCCCTCTCCTCAGAGCTGCTCTCAATCCATTCTCTGACCAGCCTGTATTTATGCTTGGGATTGCCCCTACCCATGTGCAGGACCTTGCACTTGGCCTTGTTGAATTTGATGAAGATGGTGTGGGCCCACCTCTCAAGCCTGTCCAGGTCCCTCTGGATGGCATCCCTTCCCTCCACTGTGTTGACTGCACCACACAGCTTGGTGTCATCAGCAAACTTGTTGAGGGTGCATTCAATCCCAGCATGCATGTCACTAACAAAGATGTTAAATAGCACCCGCCCCAATACCGACCCCTGAGCCACCAGTCAGTGGTCGCCACTTGGACATTGAACCGTTGACCACAACCCTTTGAGTGTGACCATCCAGCCTGTTCCTTATCCACCTAGTGGTCCATCCATCAAACCCATGTCTCTCCAATTTAGAGACAAGGATGTCATGTGGGACAGTGTCAAATGCTTTGCACAAGTCCAGGTAGATGATTTCTGTTGCTCTCCCCTTATCCACCAACACTGTAACACTGTCATAGAAGACCATATAATTTATCTGGCACGATTTGCCCTTAGTGAAGCCCTGTTGGCTGTCAACAACCACCTCCTTATTTTCCATGTGCCTTAGCAGAGTTTCCGGCAGAATCTGCTCCATGATCTTGCTGGGCACAGAAGGGAGACTGGTCTGTAGTTCCTTGAGTCATCTTTTTTACATTTTTTAAAAATGGGGGTTATGTTCCCCCTTTTCCAGTCAGCTGGAACTTCACCAGAGTGTCACAGCTTCTCAAATGTGATGGATAGTGGCTTGGCAACTTCATCTGCCAGTTCTCTCAGGACCCATGGATAAATCTCATCGGGTCCCATGCACTTGTGCACATTCAGGTTCCTCAGATGGTCTTGGACCTGGTCTTCTGCTACAGTGGGTGGTTCCTCATTCTCCCAGTCCCTGCCTTTGCCTTCTGCTACTTGGGTGGTGTGGCGAAAGACCTTACCAGTGAGGACTGAGGCAAAAATACCATTGAGTACCTCAGACTTTTCCATATCTCGGGTGACCAGGTCTCCCATTTCCTTCCTGAGTGGGCCCACATTTTCCCTAGTCTTCCTTTTGTCCATGATATACCTATAGAATGCTTTCTTCTTGTCCTTGATGCCCCTGGCCATATTTAACTCTATCTGGGCTTTAGCTTTCCTAACCTGATTCCTGGCTGCTCAGACAATTTCACTGCTAAACTTTCTCAATGTGTGCTTGCAGCCCCAAAGCCCATCATATCCTGGGCTGCATCAAAAGAAGCGTGGCCAGTGGGTCAAGGGAGGTGATTCTGCCCCTCTACTACACTCTTGTGAAACCCACCTGGAGTACTGTGTCCAGTTCTGGGGTCTCCGACAAAAGAAGGACATGAACTTGTTGGAGTGAGCCCAGAGGAGGGCCACGAAGATGATCAGAGGGCTGGAGCACCTCTCCTATGAGGACAGGCTGAGAGAGTTGTGGTCATTCAGCCTGGAGAAGAGAAGGCTCTGAGGAAATCTTATAGCAGCCTTCCAGTACCTAAAGGGGGCCTATAGGAAAGACGGGGAGGGGCTCTTGTCAGGGAATGTAGCGATAGGGTGAGGGGTAATGGTATTAAACCGAAAGAAGGGAGTAGATATTAGGAAGCAATTCTTCACTGTGAGGGTGGTGACACACTGGAACAGGTTGCCCAGAGAAGCTGTGGATGCCCCATCCCTGGAAGTGTTCAAGGCCAGGCTGGATGGGACTTTGAGTAATCTGGTCTAGTGGAAGGTGTCTGTGGCTGTGGCAGTGGGGTTGGAACTAGATGATCGTTAAGGTCCCTTCCAACCCAAACCATTCTATGATTCTATGATTCTATGATACTCCACACTTAGTCTCTAGGAATAGCAGAAATTTCTATTTGCAGAATTCTTCAACCCTCTTCTCTCTTGTTTACTGCTCCCTTTTCCATCTCCCTACTTATCCATCACTAGCTGCTTGACCTGCTAATACAGCTTGGTTGTGAGTTGTTTGTTTTCCACGTCCTTTTTGCTGTGTAAGTGGGTGTGATACCATCTACCAAATTCAGTTGCTTAGAAACTCGACTTCTCCAAGCTCTGGAGTTACCCATTCAATCTAACAGTTGATACTTCTAGTCCATTTACCTAATGGTCTTCGTGGAAGTACTTGCACTCCTATTATACTCCCACAGGAGAAGCTAATGATAACAAAAACACATTTCCATGTCGTATTGATCAATTATTGTTCATTATGGTACAGAGAAGGGTACTTCTTGCTAAAAGAAAGTCCTTGCGTTGGCTCTCTGAATGTCCTACAAAGCTTAAGAGCCATTGAACTACCCAACTGAATTCCATATCCTTACAAATACTCAAGAAACTTAAAATTTGGCACTATTCAAAGACCAGTGAATCAATCCTTAGCTAAACAGAAACAAGGTCTATCTACCATTTCATTTAGTTGTTCATGGCCAAATTTTATAACCTCCACTTAGAATAAAAAAAACCAAAAAAACAAAACGTTCATACATTTTTTCTACTTGTCCATAGTTTTCCACTTCAAAACTCTGATTTTATGGTCATGTCATCCTTTAATCAAAAGTTTCTAATATTCACCTTTCTCAAATTGGAATAAGATGTTAATACAGCTGAAAGAGAATAAAAACAAATTGGGGGGTGAAAAGGCCAGAAGGAATGCAAAATCTCATAGAGTAGAAAAGACAGGCAGATGAAGAGACAGCTATTTTCCTATTGTTTTAAAGTCAGCTTTGCTGCACATTTAAATACACATCTATCTGATATATCCAGGTTCTCATAAAGTTGAGATTACTATGTTATGTGAGTATACACCCCCACACACACCCCCACCCCCCTCTTGATATTTCCTTACTGAACCAGTATTGATTTCTTCCCTAGACCTCATTTCATATTGTGCCCTGAAAATTAAATGATCTATTTAGTTTCAATATGGCCCAGGATTCTAATTGGATTTTGAGGCAGTAATTTATGTAATATTAATGGATACTTTCAGAAATCTACTAATTAACAGCTGACCTTTATTTTTGCTGTGAAGAAAGAAAGAAAGAAAGAAAGAAAGAAAGAAAGAGAGAGAGAGAAAGAGAAACAAAAAATGAAACATTAAAAAAATGTGTCAGATTTCTTTTTTCTTTTTATTTTTTTTTCCCCTCTAGGAGTGGTCTGAATTTAATTAGCAGAAGCCAGCACACATCAGGGACATTTTGGGGAGCATCAAAATACATTATGTATTTGATCACCTTATGCCTATAAAAATGGCTAAATAATTTAAATGCAATTCAATAAAATGTGTTTTCGATGAGAAGCTTCGGCTCTGGGTGATGGATTAAAAGCTTCACATAACCCAGAGATTTTATAAGCTACTGCCAAACAAATTCAAAGTAAAAGATTATATTTTGTTTCCTTCTTTTATGTAGCAAGATTTCTTCATTTTCTGGCTTTTTTTTTTTTTTTTTCTTAACAGCAGTGGAATAAATATATACAGCATCATTTAAATGCTTTATGAAAAGAAAAAAGAGGAAGATTCAGAGCTATCACCTCATCATTAAAAGAAGAAATCCACTTGCTTGTTCAGCAGGTGTTTTATTTCCTACTTATTGCCATATAGTCCCCTAAAAATCAAGGATTTAAGGAAATGTACCCTGGGATACCCAGAACAATACTGAAACTCACTGTAAATTGATACTTTCACTACAGTTTCAGGAATTAAACATGTTAATCTTTCGGGAAACTTTCTTTAAAAAAATTTCTGTGTATTAACAGTTACAAATCTATTGAACAAATTATTATCATGTATAAAACTGAGAATAATTGTAACAAATATATGCTTGATTCTGTGTTCATGACTTCTTTGTATTGCCTTTTACGCTCATGTCATTCTTACTTAATGGTATTTCATGCTCTCATACTTTAATGTAAGTTATTAGATGCAAAGGAAGTTGAGTAATCAGGGCCATAAATATACAGCCACATAGACTCCACATCATCAGCTTTAGGTCTGGTCTGTTCAGACTAGTTCGAATGACTGACATGTGAGTATTTACTAACAAAAGCTAAGCTTCTTCAAACCTGCTTAAAATTATTTAAAAAAATGAATAAATAAGTCTTTAAAAAGAAAAATTCCTGCTGTGGGTAAACCAGTCCAGTGCAGTTCTTAAGTGTGAATGCAAAATTGGATTTAGGGACTTCAAAGCTGAGCATTGCAATAGCCAATTATTTTTCAGTCCTTTACTCTTATCATGGGATCCATGATCTCCAATTAGACAGTGGGATGTCTGATGACTTACACAGAAAAAAATGGTCCTTTAGCATGAGATTCAGGAAAACTGCAGAACAGAGATTTTCACAAATGATGGCCATATAATTTTTGGATGCTGATGGTACTTAGACATGAGGTCTAAACAACTTATTTCTGTCAGTCTGGGAACAATAACAGGCAGGTTTACCTGAAGACTTAAACAGTCAGAATTACAGATGGACATTTAGTATCTAAAATTTCATTTATTGAAATTTAGATTTGTACATGCCATACTTTCAAAGCAAATAAACAATTTCCAGTGCTTTTTTAGCTTTGGACCCTTATAGTAATTTGGACCTTACTTGACCAGTTTGTGAAAGGCGGTTGCAGGATCACAGAAAGTTGAACTGTCCTAATTTCTATCACCTGTGTCAAAAACATCCAGCATGAGTCAACGTATGTTAAAATCATGTTAGAGAGAAAAATTTTTCAACCTGAGCAAAGTCTGACCTGACTTTGTCTACGTCTAATGTTTATGGTGCCCCTCCTTTTGTTTCCAGTAGGCACCACTGGTGGCTTTCAGGGAGAGGGGAAGAGGGGCGTATAGGCCAGCACAGTAAATGGATTGTATACAGACATAAGTGAGAAATTTTTGGCTGGGAAAAAATCCCACCCTTCTAAATTGAAGTTTTTATAAATTATCTAAATTGCCTGTTCATCTCACCATAAAGTTAGATTTTCTATGACATTCCTTGTTTATTCATAGCAAGTCCCATTAGTCCCATTATTAAACAAATAGTTTAACACTGGTTTTTTGGTACATAAAGAAGGATTTGATTTAGTAATGTCAAATATATATTTTTTAAAATTATATTTTTAATACAATCCCCTCCTCAAGTAATAAAGTCCAGCTTATAGTAATTATATTTTCTTACCTAACATCCTGGAGGCTGAGGAAAAATTCAACCTTTTCCGTAAGAACAACTGATCAGAGAACGTATTCTCTAAAGCTCTCTAATCACAGAAGTATAGTTTTATTTTATTTGCAAGCACAGATGTGCTCGAAAGCGTCAGCTGATACTGTCCCCAAATGCTTATTCCTGCTGTCTGAATACATCGGAAGGCAACAATCAACGCTACCAAAAACTTATTTTTCAATGAAATAAAAGATGAGTAGAAAACAGATGAATGAGGTTATTTGATCAATGTCAGACTGCAGGTCAGTTGTGAAGCCGGGAACAAGAGCTGTGTTTTGCAGTAGCTGGCTAATGTCCTAATCGTTATTTAGCACCACCTTCCTTACCAAGAAACTATAGATTGGACTTACAAAGTCTCATCAAGTTGTTAAGACAGGATTTTTCCTCAAAGCCTCTGCAGTGACTTGCCAAATTTACATTTAAATGACTAAAGCCACCCTGTTTACTTCCACTATTTCCATTAAAGATGGATGAGGGTTTACTTTTAGGAAGCAGTTCCAGATAGGCTTGCACTTTCCTTAACTTTTTCCCTTCCTTCTCTGAAGTTGAGCACTGACAGGAGTGAATTGAATCTCTCTGCCCTGTATTGTCACCGTGTGCTTTTACATTTCCTTAACATCCCTTTGTTTATGGGCCAGTCACTGTTCAGGGAGCAGAAACCACGTTCAGAAACCTCAGTACCAGTACATCAGAAATGCCACTTGAGGAACAGATCAACACAATTACCACCATTACTCTTCTCTCCTTTAAGGACTGTTTCCAGGTCGTAGACACCTATTGTGGATGCTTTGGGAATAATGAAAACCATTAACAGATTGCTAATGTGACTTGGTAACAGACCAAGCAGAGACTTATAAAACAATAAAGCTTTACAATCAATCTGATGTGTAACTAGGCTCTGATGGAAGCAGGTATAACATCAGTTAGGGCCAAATTTTAACTATTCTTAGCACCCCAGTGGTGGAGAGCCACTGGAAGCTGGCTGGATCAGACGCAGAAGGGTTCTGAGGCTCATAAACCCTGGGGAGTTTTTGTTAGATGACGGGCTGAAGCTGATATGGCACCACTGAGCTGAGCCAATAGGCGTCCCCTGGAACTGGGAGAGGAGTGTCTGCATCCCTCCAGGTAGCAGAACTGAGAGAGGATTTAACTCTTTTTTTTTTTTTTTTTTTTTTTTTTTTTTTTTTTTTTTTTTTAAATTTAATACAA
>VFFE01008974.1:2363095-2376182 GCA_008921705.1 Burhinus oedicnemus
TCTTCTCTTCTCTTCTCTTCTCTTCTCTTCTCTTCTCTTCTCTTCTCTTCTCTTCTCTTCTCTTCTCTTCTCTTCTCTTCTCTTCTCTTCTCTTCTCTTCTCTTCTCTTCTCTTCTCTTCTCTCTTTCTTTCTGTCTCTGTCTTTCCACCTTTTTCTCTCCTTCTTTAAAGGTGCTGACCACCTTTATATTACCCTTTGTTTTACAATGCTGACATTTTCTGTATCGATGTGTGGTTTTGGCATTCTCCATTTCTGGATCTTCAGGCTGAACTACCTTTATAGTCTGCAAGAGCACAGCACTGACTATGCTAATCCAGGAGTTAAGGTTTAGAGCATCATAGCTGGTGATAACAAGATATTTACAGCCCAAGCAGACTCAGATTGAGCGGTGCGCTCTGTCATTTTCATTTTATGAGCCTGCTCCATAAAACTGTTCCCATATGGTTAAAGTTGGGGATAAACAAATAGGTTCTGATCAAATAAGAAACTACTCAAACCTTTGCCCAAGGTTCATAATGAACTTTTTTTTTTTTAATCTCTGAAAATATTGCTTATGTAAATTTTTAAAACTTCTCTTGTTTTTGTCTGCTGGATCTTTATTTTTTAATTTAACCTGAGACTTAAAACCAGAAGGAAATGCTGTTTTATATTAGTTCTGCTTTAATCGAAAGAAGCAGAAGCAGCAGTTTTACAAGCTGCTGTTGAGCAAAGCCGGGAAAGATTAAATGAAGCCCCCAACCAGAGTACAATACACCCCATTTACAGGGTTCATTTCTAGAAAGAAAAGGAGATAAAGCAACTTAAAATATCTCCATTTCACGGGGTCCTGAGGCACAGACAACCTCAAACTGTTGAAATCAGTTAAACCATGCTGCCCCACCATATGAACGTACCAGCTCAGTTCCGGAAGCAAATTAGCCATGTTTGCATGGCACTTAGCAAGGCTTGCTTCTTTAGACACTTTATTGTGCTAATATGATTGCACACGGATTGTGTGGCTATGCTTGTGTTTCTGTACCACTATAGCGTTCTTGTATTCCTAGAGTACTGGCTAATAAAAATCAACTGTTTTTCCGGTAAGTTAATAAGGAGGAAAGATGGTACACTTTCCCTTTTAGCTTAGATAGCCGTCACCCTTCTGACAAGCAAAGTATCTTGTCTATTCATGGAAAAACAATGATGATCCCTGGGTATAACAGAGCCAAGATGGGAAGAAAGGAAGAGACATCAGTTTTAGACTGACTGCTCTAGCTGGAAAAACACATAAGCTTTTGGGCACAGAAATAATCTTTCAAAGAGAAGCTTCTGTATCTGATAGTTTTTCTATTTCTTCCTTGCTTTGCTCATATATTGCTGTGTGAGACCATTCAAATCACTGGATCTAAACATAAAACCAAATGCAGTCTAACTTGTTTCGTGTCAGAGTACAATGAGCCTGGGATGTCTCAATTTAAAAGCTGAGTCCTAAGAAACATGGATCTACCTAAACAAACCCATTCTGACTTAATACTCCCAGAGCCTAAGGACTTTGAGGCAAGCAGAAGGAAGTCAGAAAAACTTTCTTATAAATGAATTTGGGCTATTGTCTTTGAATAGGACACTGCAGTAGAAGAGATGGATATATGAGAGGTTTGACTAGTGTATTTGGATGGTATATAAACAAGTGCACTCCTGGGTGCCTGTCAGAAATAAACTTCCGAACCTCTTGAGATTTGTGCGTCCCTAATCACCCATTTAGCTTCTGCCTGCTATAACAGAGATAGTGGCCAAAATGCACCCGCAGCGCTGCCAAATGTTCCTACTTCATAAAAAAAGAACTGCTGGATTTTCTGTGGAAGACTGGTAGGGGGAGATAAATAAATAAAAAGCCCACATCATGCCTCTGTCTAGGAAGTGGAGTGTGAAGGCCCAGCAATTAGGGGTTTAAGAGCAGCTGAAACCTTGGCTGAGATGAAAGAAAGTCACTTTTCTCTGACCAGGCTTTTAATCTTGCTTGATGATCCATTTCTGCCTGCTGTAAAGAAGGTGCTTGTTTGAGAAGCATTATGTAGGTGTAGCTGGATCGTGACAAGGAGAGGTCACAGAGCTGCTCAGTCCTTGGGCAGCTCCGCCCAGGTGACATTAAGCTCTCAAAGATTTTATAAGCAAAGACAGGAAGCGACTTGGTGTGTTTCTACTTAAGTGGCAATTGCACGTCACTTAAGGGGCTTGGATATCTGATGAACAGAGGGTGTCTTCCCAGAAAAAAAGGGCTGAAAATACTACATTAGGTATCAATTTTGAATTCCTCTTTGGAGGAACTTTGCACGGTAGTCTTCTAAGCCGTAATACAAGTACTTGAGCACACAGGTCTCTTTGTGCTCCAAGGGTGGACACAGGCCATGCCTTGACTTGTAATTAAGGCCTTGCTCTCCAGTATGTCTGGGGTAGCCTTAACTCAAAACCTAGCCTTCTCCACTGACTGTAGTTCCATGGTCTGTGGGACAATTGTGGTTTCATTTGAGCAGTTACATAAAGTCTATCCTGAAACTGATGGGTTTGTTCCTTTTCTCTCCCCTTCCCATGCCCCCCCCCCCCCCCCCCCCAATCTTTCTATACTGTAAAATCAAAGTGTAGAGAAGGTGTATCCCAAGAATAATGATAGTGAAAATGCACAGAGACCAATTATAGTACTGAAGGGACAATATTTATTTGTGTTCTTTAACTCTTACTGGCATGATCCTGTCCCTTCTCTTGAGCTGTCTGGCGTGTGCTTTACCTCTCCCAAAACTTCTGAGCCAGTTCAGTTATCTAAGCAAGGAGAAACTTATCTGAGTTTTTTTAATTATTATTTTGATTCCTTCATTTTCTGCTGAGTTGGTCAGCTGAATTGTACCCCACAAACCAGTGCTGGAATGGGGAACAGAACAGGGCTGCATATCTGGAGGAGGGCAGAGGAAGGGAGGCATCCCAGCTGGTAGCAGCAAGCTACTTAGGAGGGCACAGTCAGCTTGGCTACAAGGATGTTTTTCCATGTTAAACTAATAAAATTGAAAAAAAGAAACAAAAATCCTTAGTTTTTCTCCTCCCAGAGCCATCTTGGTGCACCTGTGTTAGCACATGAAAAGGGGCAAGGACAGAGCCAGAAGTCCCTGGCAGACTCAGATGAGAGGAAGCTGACCTGCAGTAGCCACTCAAGCTGCTGAGATTCCTTCAAAATGTGAGGTCTAGCATTTCTGTGCAGATCTAATCTGATTTTGTTCTTGATCAACCTTGTGTAAGGATTGGTATTCCTGGACGATCCTCATGTGAAAAGAGATGAGGCAAATATTAAAACCACTGTGATTTTCTTGCCCCTCAGTAGATGCTTCATTAGGCTTTCATTGAGTTAATTGATCCTCCTAATTGCTTTTAGTCCTTAAAAAGTTAACAGTCATATGTAGAGCTTTTCCTTTCTTCTCAGGAGCTGTGGTGACAATTTCAGTCTCAATTCTTCTGTTGTCTGCTATCTTCAAATCTACCCCAAAGTGCAGAGGGCTGAGCCCTTTGTGATGTCACAAAATATATGTTTGCCCTATAGGCCAGAGAGTTGGTAGAAGGATGACACCTCATGAAGCTCAGTCTCTTCCAACTATCGCCTTGGGACACCTGTAGATTTGTCCTTCTCTTGACCCAGAACATGTGCCATCTGGCTGGTTGTACTTTACTCATGACGCATTCCCTCTAACAATCTCCTCTCCCCCTTCGGAGAATTAGGTTTGCTCCTGGAAAGTGGGAATAGAGAATTTCAGCCACACTAGGCCATGCACTAAAAATGATGAGGAAACCTGTTGAACTGATCAGAGCAGATAGCGCATTGACCTGTCGTAGAGTTCAGGTGTAATATTTTTCATGCTGTTTTGAGCTTGCATCCTATCCTCACCTAAATTACACTGAATTTTTTTGGAGCTGAAATCTAGCTGCCTGTAGTGGACACCAGCAGGTGATTTGTTTCAATGCCAAAAGGAGGATTTTGGCTAAAGCTGTGATGTAATTGCTACTGTAATTGACCCCATGCTGGAAAGCCAAGAAACCTGTCCCATGGAAGCATCTGTAGCTTCTGGGCTCCGGGTTGCTGCTTTCAAGCCTGACTTGACATATAGTCGGCTCCCAGGGTATAAATGAGATACCCTTCTGCCCTTGCTTTCCCAAAAGGAAGAGTAGCAGCACTGCTACGGCAGTGCATAAAGCATTGGGACTCGCATAAAAAGCCATGAATGTAGCAAGTTATAATTATGAAACTCAGAGCCAGAACAAGAGCTCAGATTAACTTTAGTCTTCTCTGGAGACTTTTAATTACTAACACCAGTGGGAAATGTGAAGTAACATGAAAAAAAATCCCCAAGTCTGAAATGGACATACAAGGGTATTAGTAAGAGAATTTACAACACTAAGAGATGAGATGTAGAATGGTATTGCCATCTGCAGTCATTAGAGTACGGATTTGTTCTTGCTTGCTTCACTGTTAGCCTGAGTGCTCACAGGAATATTTGCTTCTCAGTTAAGTCAACTAGCTAATTGCCATACTAAAATGCCTGTTTCTCTGAAAAGGACAATTGGAAAGGACTTGTTCCTGAGTGAGAGCACTCTTTAAAATTCCTAGGAATTTAAATTCTCCAAAGTCTGAAAATAAAGTTCTTCACCAACACTCTGAAGTATGGTGAGTCCTTGGATGCTTATGCAACTAAAGTGTCACTAACACAGTGGAGATACTGTTCCTGCTTTGCCATCCATTTTTGGTGTCTTATTAGAGAAGTTCTTTATCCACTATTAATATAGATATTAACATTAAAACAAGAAAACATAGTTAAAAGGTGAGCTGATTTTTTTTCTCTCTGATGACACTGGTGAATAATTATTTTGAAGAAAGGGTCGGTCTCATGAACTCAGGAGTGCACTAGAAAAAAAAATAATTGTATGTACACGGTAAAGCATTTATTATTATCATTACTGCATGAATTCCCTGGATTTTCAAACATAATTATCAGAAGACTGGTTAAATGATGACATGATCTTCTCAGTGCTGATGGACATGGATAAAATAAAACTCATCTTGAACAATCAAGGTATGCCTGACATGCCTTTCTAAGACACACTTTTTTCTTTTTTTTTTTAAATAGATTTCTTACTTGTTCTGTATGTCTGGACTTCTATCTTTTATATAAGCCTAAAAATAGAGCTTTGAAAAAGATTTCAGCCCAGTCTTCAATAACGAAATGGTTTGGTGAAGTCTGAGGTGTTGATATTTGACCTTTCATATTCACTGTAGAACCTCCCAGACATCACACACCTACATCAGATGTTCTTGTTACAGCCAACAAAGAATCTTTTGGAAAACTTGAGGGCAATTTCCAGCAAGAATTTAAGATAGTCTGCATGAATCACCTCTGCAAATAACTTTCTATCTCTGATTATAATAAGTCACTAAAGCCTTTAGGGGATAAAAATAGCTTGTATGAATATCTTTCACCATTTATTATCTCCGAGCCTAAATTCAAAACTGATAAAAGAGTAATTCAGTGATTTTAATGGTATTGTTAGCATCATGACTCCAATGTTCATATTTACTGAAAAAACACCCGACAATATTTACCATCGATAAAACATGGGAAATATTAACTTTCCATTTTCTCACAGAAGTCAGAACTGGTGAGATTCTCAAGAGGACTTCTTCTCCATGGGTCAGTTCTGCAATCAGATTGAGTGTTCATGCTATCTAGTTTAGCATCAGTCTACACTTGTCTAATAGCCTCAGTCCTGGTAAGGATGAAGGTTCCGCAGCCTTCCTAGGCAATATATTCCAGAGCATCTTTCTCAGACCTCAAAGATTTTAAACTTAATTCTGCTATATTATTTAATCTCTTAGTGTTGTTTCTGTTGGGCATATAAATATTTTAGGCACTTTGACAAAAATGAAAGGATTGAAGAGATGCAAATTTGCAGAGGCTGTGGGCTGATGAAAAGTATTTTTTGTTTTTTATTGAATAATGCCACTGGCTAGGTCATCTGTGAACATCTGTGATCCATCGATCTACTCACATAAATATCCATGTTTTGAGATAAAAGTCTAAGTCAATAAACTTTATGGCTGTGGGAAACTCATTACACTGCGCGTGTTATACTGTTACAAGTCAGGAAAACAATACTGAAAAATTAAGAGGTAGACTTGAAGATGAGATTTAATCCTCAAGTCCTTCACTAAACAAGGGGTTGTCACTTGCCAGTGACAAGTGCTGTCCCTCAGGGGTCCGTACTGGGACCAGTACTGTTCAATATCTTTATCACTGACATAGACAGTGGGATTGAGCGCATCCTCAGCAAGTTTGCAGACAACACCAAGCTGAATGGTGCAGTTGACATGCTGAAGGGATGGGATGCCATCCAGAAGGACCTGGACAGGCTCAAGTGGGCACCTGTGAACCTAATGAGGATAAACAAGGCCAAGTGCAGCGTCCTGCACCTGGGTTGGGACAACCCCTGGTATCAAAACAGGCTGGGAGACGAAGGGACTGAGAGCAGCCCTGCCGAGGCGGGCTTGGGGGGTACTGGTGGATGAAAAGCTGGATATGAGCCAACAATGTGTGCTTGCAGCCCGGAAAGCCAACTGTATCCTGGGCTGCATCAAAAGAAGCATGGCCAGCAGGTCGAAGGAGGTGATTCTGCCCCTCTACTCTGCTCTGGTGAGACCCCACCTGCAGTATTGTGTCCAGCTCTGGAACCTTCAGCACAGGAAAGACATGGACCTGTTGGAGCAGGTCCAGAGGAAGGTCACAAAAAATGCCAGAGGGCCGGAACACCTCTCCTGTGAGGACAGGCTGAGAGTTGGGGTTATTCAGCTTGGACAAGAGAAGGCTCCAGGGAGACCTTATAGTGGCCTAACAGTACTTAAAGGGGGCTTATAAGAAAGATGGAAACAAACTTTTTAGTAGGTCCTGTTGCAAAAGGACAAGGGGTAACGGTTTTAAACTAAAAGAGGGTAGATTTAGAATATATATATATAAGGAAGACATTTTTTACAATGAGGGTGGTGAGACACTGGCACCACCACCATTGCCCAGAGAGCTGGTAGGTGCCCCATCCCTGGAAACATTCAAGGTCAGTTTGGATGGGGCTCTGAACAACCTGATCTAGTTGAAGATGTCCCTGCTCATTGCAGGGGGGTTGGACTGGATGACCTTTGAAGGTCCCTTCAAACGTAAACTATTCTATGATTCTATGAAAACAAACGGTTTCTGAGTGGAGTTCTATTTAAGATACCAGCTATTGTTTAATTTTATCTTTAATGAATTAAAAAAATAGGAAGAGTGGGATATTCTTCATGTTTCACCTTAGATTAATATGAATTGTTGATGCCCAAAAGTGTGGCTCCTAAATCCTTCATGGAATGTAGACTGATCAGAGATGGGGCAAAGGATACATATGCACAGCTTGGAGAGGGGATAACATGGAATTTTCAAAACTTGACTAGAATAAATTCTGCACAGACTGAGCTGACTTGCAAGTTACCCCTGCTTTGAGGAGGAGGTTGTTCCATATGAACTTCAGGGCTCCTTTCCAAACTTTTCTCTGATTTTCTGATTCTATAACAGCACCAAGTTAGAACCTTTGAAATCTAAATGTAAGAGAAAAAAGAAAAAAAGGAAAAAAACCCATTTGTAGTAATGGGATATTACAAAACTGAACATCATTTCAGAAGAGAAAGAATGAAAATGCCCACGTTTCTGTTATTTTTTACTGACCATGACCAAGAAACTGGAGAATACCAATAAGGATGGACTCGTCTCCTTCTCCAACTATTAATATAATCATGAAACAAAGTACAATATTTGTCTTTGAAAAGGGATTTGCCAAGACTCTGATTTACTGGAAGACTTTGTACAGGATGAGAATGAGAGCTGGGTTTACTGCACACAGAGTTAGACTTTCATGTTGTTCATAAACACATATTTAACAACGGCAGGTGTTACCAAGCCAGCAAAGTTAGTTGTTTGCTTTAAATCATGTTACAAGGCAAGTTTCACCTGCATTTCACATAATTTAGGCACACCAAATTAGCCTCTGTGACACATATTTCTTCATTGCCCTTCATCAGGACGGTGGAGTTATCTCATGTTCAGAGGTACTAATGGACAGTCACTGAAGAGCCCAGCTGCTGTCCAAAGGTAACAATGCATAGGGAGACTGGTAAAATTAGATTAGGCCAGGACAGGTATAAGTAGAGTAATTCATTCTAGTTTAAAGTTAATGCAGCAAAAGGCCAATCTGATGTGACACATTTAAAACTGATTGCTTAAGATCTACTGCAAGAAGATTTGGATCTTTAACTGACTAAAACAGATTATGATCTTATAACGGGAGAGGAAAAAGATGGTAGTGTCTCTGACATTAGTCTGGTTAAGACTGTATCATACGGATTAACATTAGTAGCAAAGAGTACAATTCAGTAAAAGGTTCAGTTGGAAATAAAAAAAAGTTTGGGTTTTTTTTTCTCTTATTTCTTTTCCTTCATATAGAGAGATTAACTTGTTCTAGCTAAAAAACCAAACCAACCAAACAAAAAAAACACCTTGACTATTACTAGACAAAGAGTTTTACAAAGTTTCTGAACAATTTACTCAAACTTCTCACTTCTGTGATAAGTCTGGCTTTAAGAACAGCATAAACATTTTGCTTTAAATACAGTTTAAAAAGTAACTGGAAATTGTATTTAAATTTGAAAACTAAAGAGATTCTTGCATGTAATAGCTGATATCTTTAGATGAAATTGTATTCTAAATGTTTATGATCATCTACTAATCTGTTAATATATTCATCTACTCATATACTAAGAATCATAAAGTGGATGTAGCACAAAGGTTGTGGAATAATTGCACCAAATTGCTTTGGTTTATAAGAAGAGGTTGAGTTATTAATATAAGAAGAATAAAGCAGCTGAGTAAGCCCCAATGACAGTTACAGTCCTAAGAAGTTCAGACCGGGAGGAAGACATAGCAAGTTCTGAAAAACGTAAACCAGTTTGGCAGAAAAAATTGAGGAACTGAAATTTAAGATGGCCAAGTGACTACTCAATTTTCTCATTGTTGAAAAACTGATAAATATTTTTGGTAAAATTATTAAGAGGAGAGGGTTCTTCTTTCAAAATATTGTAGCTTATTGACTCCTGAACATACGAACTTGTATTTTTATTCATTTTGTGTGTTTTTCACATGAGGTTGCTTGCCTTTCTTCCTCCATTTGTATAGTTTGTATTGTTCACTTTATAATTTCTATTCCATTTCTCTCTGAGAATTTTATAATGAGAAATTCTTAGTAAAATGACCTTTTATAATGTCTCTTTGAGCTTTCTAAAAAGAGTGTTTAAACATTAGAGTAGGCTTTTGTTCTTCTCTCTGTGAGTGGGACTCCACAAGAGATTCTGAAAGAGGACTGTCCTTAGGTCAAAATACTCTGACCTAATAATATATACACACACACATATATTTTTTCTTGTTAGTTGATAATGTGCTATTGAGAGTTCTTCACATGCATTAGGTTGTATCACTAGAGACTAGGGATTCAGTAATACCATTCCTTTCTTCTGCTTGTCTGCAGAAAGTTCTGGGCAGGGATCTTTTCCTTTACCCAGCAAGTCTGCAGCAGAGACCTGTAGGAGGTACGAGCAAGTCTTGATCCCAGCTACACATAGTGGAAATACATTTAAATACATATTTTTATCCATTGGCCTCAATAGCACCTAAGGGCTTTTTCCAGTGCTTTATCAAACAGTGACTGCTCAGGACATGACAAAGATGAAGGTTTGCATGATCTTAGCCCATTAGCAGATATTAAAATCTGGATTTCTGGATCGCTGAAGGAAGACAAATGATGTAGTGGTGGCTGCCTAGATTCCCAGGTGAGTTCTTTTTCTTTTTTTTCCCCGCTCTTAGCGTGCAAGAAAGATGATTTTTGAGGCTGAAGGATTGGATTAGCAACAGGAGCCGCATGCCAAGGTTCTGTAAAAAGCTTTTCGTTACAGATTTAAAAAACCCTGGTTAGAATGTACGCAGGCAAACTCAGGTATAAGCAAAGGTGCCATCTGTAAGATAGATGTGCCGGGTCACGAGTCTGACTGTAAGGTATTAGTGCTCTGTGCCTGACAGGCACCATTAATGCAGAATGACAAAGGACACTCCCATGACATTACCCACCACAGATGTGAAACACCAGAAAGACGTGTAACAAAGAGGTCTTTTTCTCAAGTGCTCAGGGCCAGACTTTTAAAGTACTCAGCACCCATTGCCCCCTTTCAAAACACCTCATTTTCAATTTGGGTATGATCAGCTTCAGGATCAAATAACAACATCTGATGACAGTAATATTTTTCATCTGAGCTTCAGATTGAATGAGTTCTCATAACCTTGTGCAGACACAGAAAAAAAAAAAAATACAACTTATACTTATTTCACCGCGGAAACTTTCTGGGTTTTTGTAGTTTTGTTTTGTGTTGTTTTGCTTTGTTTTGTTTTTCAAAAAAAACTAACATACCTGGCATGTTGTTTATGAAAGGCTAAGAGTGAAGCCCTTAGTGAGGTTACCTCTGCTCTGTGATGAATGGGAACAAACTGCAGCATTTCAGCTCCGTGTTTGATCTCTACCCACAGAGGCCAGATGGTAACATTTTCTTTCCCTAAAAAATGATGAGTGTTTCTGAAAAATCTGAGCAGTTATGAATTTTGATGTTCTTCTCTTATCTGCATATTTCTGGTGGAAGCATAAACCATCCATTTTACGAAAAGGGTAATTATAGCTTTCAATGCTGACTTGCTAGGTACAGTGGGTCAGAGCTGAATATCAAGTAATTTGATTTTTTTAATGATTTATTACTAGTTCTTTAGTTATTTCGACCATTAATCATTTCATTGTGTCCCTCTGTTGAGAGGTACCTAGCATCTTGGACTTGCCAATCAGTGACACAGAACATTATTTTAAATAATAAGTTATTTAATTATACTGGTACAACAACTCTGGAACAGAGCTGGTCAAAAAGTATGCTGACAATTCTTGTATCTAACCACCAGTTATCCACTTCCCAGAACCAACTTTGCCATAAAAGTTGAATAAAGGAAGATAATAAATTCTCCTGCCACCTATGGAGCTTCCAACATATAGGGTTAATAATACTAGAAAATATGTTTTCTGGATAAATCCTTTCTGTGCATTCCAGGAAAAAGAATTTGGAATTGTATATAAATGCATCATCTGGTGACATTTACCCTAATAGTATAATTAAGACAGAACTCAATTAAGAGCACCCCTAATGGGCTTTTTCCATGTCACTTATTATTTATACATCACTGCCAGCTCTGTCTTTCTTCATATTTCGCATTTGTATTTTGGAATCATTGGAACACACTCTGCTAGGCATTGTACACATACATCATGATAAAAGTATCTTACCCAAGTAATTTGTAATCTAGAAGAAATCATTTTCCCTTACGCTCGCCTCATGCTCCTCCGATTAAGGACACAGTCCTGCTGCCCTTAAATATGTACTTGTGCCACTGACTTCACTTCATCATGGGAAGAGTAGGCATGTAGATACGCAGTGATAAGGGACCTGGAAATGCTTCTGCAGATAAACAATGTCAGTAGTCCAAGCCTCAGCCAGCTCTGGCTAATCTCTCATGATGCCAGGTGAATTATAGATGGGAATAAGGACTATGGGAACCGAGACCTAAGTAGTTCCAGGGTTTTTAATCTCTCTTCATCTGGAAACCTTAGTCATTTTCATTGCTTTTCTCAAGACTTTTCTATTCCTGTCATGTCGAGTTGGCCAAAATGGAACATAGTATTCAAGGTGAGAGTGCACTATACCACTGATTTATCATTCTTCTCTTTACGGTGTCTAGTGCAAATCAAAAAGTTACAATCATGAAGTAAAGTTGTAGCTTTCAGCTCCTGGAGTATGCTCCTACAAACATGGTCTGTAAGAGTCCAAATAAGAAAAGAAAAAAAGAACACCGCACATAATGGATATTTAGTGTTGCGAAGGATAGCCATGCCATTCGCCAAGCAGAGGGAAGACACAGTCGCTCAATATGAGTGATCAGCATACTTCGTTTATTGAGATACAATCATCAAGCTTTATATGCTCGTTAATTAGCTCATACATATTGCAAAAGCTAAGCTCATT
This sequence comes from Burhinus oedicnemus, assembly GCA_008921705.1. NCBI lineage: Eukaryota > Metazoa > Chordata > Aves > Charadriiformes > Burhinidae > Burhinus > Burhinus oedicnemus. The sequence continues at coordinate 2,375,287 of VFFE01008974.1, forward strand.
ATTGGCTGTTTCCAAAAGGGTCAGTCCCGCCTCATGTTACTGATCAAAGTTGTTTTCCACTAAATTCCCAGGCCAGCATGACCTTCGTAAATTCCTTGTCAGCACCTGGCTCACTGTAATCAGGCCCTTATGCTAACAAGGAGCTTGCTTGTACAAATGTTCTGTGGACCCGTGCCCGTTCTCATAGAGCCACTCTGCAACAATTTAGTAGATCGGGAGGTATTTTGAATTATCTTTGGACAGTTTCTTTCAGCAGATAAATCAATATTCAGCCTCTTCTTTTGTCAGGTTGTGATGGTGGTATGAAAAAATAGGCTTTTGTTTACATCCGAAGATTAAAAGCGGCACAGTGTTAGAATATTCAGTGGAAGCACCGTGATAGATAAGATGTCAAGGAGAGCTCCAGGAACTACAACAATGCTTTAAAAAGATAAATAAATATACAGTGTTATCTTCTCAGTTGAAGCCTCATACAACTTCACTTTTAAATATGTATGACCAGAACCTTTTTTGTTCTATCCACATCTTCGCACATTTGTAAATGTTCTCTTACAAGGCAAACCAGTAGACAATGGAATAGATTACCTACAGAAGCAGCCAACATACTACAGGGATATTCAAGAGCCAGGTGGCAAAAACAACCATGAGAACAGACGGTAAAAAAATAATTTTGTGGCAGTCAGGACTGAAGAGGAATTCTTGGTGAACTTTAGGTTTTCTGGCTTTGTCATTCCCCAAATGACTTGTTTTCACTTGAGACTGCAAGAAAATTTCTACTAGATCTCATCAACATCTAAGGAAAACAATATCTTCTGCATTTTTGAGGAAGAACTCATATTTCTTGCTTTCCATCTAGTGTCTTGGAAAGCTTGTCCAGTGTGCTTTATATGGTTGGC